>APFE030877345.1:15940-57064 GCA_000404065.3 Pinus taeda | reverse complement strand
GTCACTGGAATGCAGCAAAAAGCGTGTTGAGGTATCTTTGTGGTACTGTTCATTTTGGTATTTTATACACTGATGAATATGATGTTACTCTAGCAGGTTTTTCGAACTCAGACTGGGCAGGTAACCTGGATGATCGGAGGTCCATCACAGGTTATGCATTCAACATAGGTTTCGGGGTCATATCATGGAGCAGCAAGAAACAGAGTACTGTAGCTTTGTCGTCATGTGAAGCCGAGTATCAAGCATTGTGTGCAGCAACATGTGAAGCGATCTGGTTGAGGAGACTTCTCAAAGATGCAGGAAAAGAACAGAAGCAACCCACTTCTATCAAAAGCGACAACCAGAGCACCATCAAATTAGCATACAATCCAGTGTTTCACAAAAACACCAAGCATATAGACACTCAGTTCCATTTTGTTAGAGAAAAAATACAGTCAAATGAAATTGCTATTGAATATTGTAAAACTTGTGACAATGTGGCTGATATTTTTACAAAGCCTCTTGCACGAGTGAAATTTGAATTGTTTAGAAAGATGCTAGGAGTTCAGGAGAACCCTTTCTCCATTAAGGGGGGGAGTTGAGAATAATTAATATTCTTTTGATATTAATGGAGAAAATGGTTACATTGTTGTAACTTTCTCCCTAGTTTAGGATTAGTTCCTATAGTTATGGGGTTTAGGTGCAACTTCCTATTTCCTAGTATTGTATTTAATGATGTAACCTTTTGATTGAAGGATGAATAGAGTGAACGAGATAAATCTCTCAAGTTTTGTGAGTGTAGTCTCCAGGTGCAGGCCACACCTGAGAGCTACATCTCTTTCTTTTCAATTCAGTGCATATTTTATCTATTCTTCCACAATCGCCTGCACATGGAATGAGTTGCACGTAAATTTATTCGCAATACTTTCCATATGACTATTTTTTGATATAAAAAAGGTCAAGAATAAATTCATCCAAAAAAGGAATGTTTCACTTTTGACTAATCAAATATGATTATTAGTAAAATTTGCCAATGTTTCAATTTTGACAAATCAACTTTGACTATTAGTAAAATTTGGCCAATATGTTCTGCAAAATTTGTAAAACAGAACGAGAATAAATTTTTATCTTCACTTGACACTAAGATGATTCTTGTTTTAAGGATAACAAAGATCGATCAGTGTTCTATGTGTTTCAAGAAAGTGCAGCTTTTTCAAAGGGTAGTTTGTTCGCCTTCAAAAGCAGGGCGAATTGACATCTCTTAATAAAATGCAAAACTTGAAATTAAAGTAAGAGCGAATGCAAGAGGATGTAAAGAATGAGAATACAGGAGTCACTTCTCTTAGTTTCCGCTGCTTTGGACAAATTCCTATTCTTTAGGTGCACGACCACCTGTTAGGAACTCTGTTCAGTATAAAACCCTTTAAGATGGACTAAATTCTCTAATGTAGATTGAAGTACTTCAACAAACATATAAAACCAGAAAAATTTACAGAACCAAACGTGATTTAGTTTATGGAACAAACTTTATATAGAAGAAATAAGTTGGTGTCATCAATTAAACAAAAGGGTAATAGCAGATAGGTACAGACTCTTTTGAGATCCTATCGACATTACAGGACATGGGCGTGGAACTGTATGTAAAGGGCCTACAAGATTGCACTTTCAGAGGCTCAAGCCCAGCCAAATTAACAAGAAAAAGAATTTTAAAAACATTATAGCAAACTGGGATAAGTAAGAATTTACTCCATATATTTTTCAATGATGTTGGTATCGAGGTAATCATCTAGCTTCAAAACTTGATTTCTACGAACTAGTCGCACTCCTTTCTTCTCTGCTCGATTCCTAGAAGACCAGTGTTTACAAGTTTCTTCCCATACATCATCAACATCGATTAATAGACCCGTTGGAATGTATGGAGGATGAATCCTCTCAGTCCCTCTTACACTTGAAGATTGTAGTTGACTTGTTGTGGAGTCTCCATCTTTGCAATCAACGATCATGATTCTACAATTACAAGCAAGATCTCTTTCATTTAATGGCAATCTTTGCAATCAACGATCATGATTATACAATTACAAGCAATATCTCTTTCATTTAATGGCAAATCAATGGCATACCTGTTCATCCTTTTATTTGTCGGGCGAACAGGGCCCTTAGAAGTGGATCTTCTTCGAATGCTACCGCGCTTGTTAGCTCTAGCGTCCGAGAAGCCATTTCCCAGCATGAATTTAAGTTCAGAGATCTTGTATTTCATTTCTTCTATCCGCCTCTAGACCAGTGCTAACTTGACACTGCTCTCGCCACCTTCATTGTCTACTTTGCCTTTGGGGTTGAGACGGTTTCCCACATTTTGACTTTCAGGGTTTCTAGAAGGCCCCTGCTCGTTCGACGAATTGGCGTCTAAATTTACAGATCCATCATGTGCGTCAAGTAAGATTACCTTCCCCATAAACGTCTGCGTTTTTGTAAACAGGAGCGCCTGCGATGGAGAATCCATTCACAAAGACTTTGACAATGGAAATTTTTCTATGAAGCTCTTCCACGCCCACAGAGAAACTCAAAGTTAGCCATGGATGGATTTAGCAGCCCGCCCAACCTCCAGTTTTCACATGGTAATTGAAAACCAAAAGTGATGCAACCGCAGATTCTATGGTTTTCTTTAAGTGGTCAGATTAAAGGCATAATGAATTGTTTCCAAAGGTAGAGGGAAGCTAGAAGGCAAATCCAGGGTTGTACGAATTTCCAGAGGCTAAATCTGTGCATTTCCAGTCCAACATTATGAGTGGCTGGAGAGAGGCCGAGTTGGTTTACAGAGGGAGATATTTTATCTCCATTATATTTTTCCAGTTGTGATCAATATTTGTTGGAGAATTTCTAGTAAAGGCATTCATATTAATGTACTATGAAATTGTTGCATAATAATAAAACCCTCATCTACTACATTGGTTTTCCCTTCGAGGTTTTTCTAGGGATAATTGTCTAAAATAATAGTGTTAATTTTGTGTGTGCGCATCTATTTCTCATTTCTATATTGTATATTTCCACAATGTTTTTATTGTAAAGAATGCATCAACAATATAATCATTTGCTGAATAATAATTCATAAGACAAATAAACTGCTCATAGTGAGAAGATTAAACTCCAGTTGTTGCATTCAAGTAATTTTCACATGGTATCAGAGCATAAGATCGGATTATAGAGGATTTAGGCGAAAGGAAGCAAAATTGTGTTATTTCAGAGGAGCTCTGAAGAACATAATTTCAAATCTGTATAGGCAAGCTAGGCATTGGAGGTAGAAAATTGATTTCTAGTTCAAAGTGAAGGAAAAGTTTGATTTGCCTCAAGAGAAGTAGCAACAGGTAGTAGGATTCCCAGGGAGGGTTTCTGGTGAGAAAATCGATGATTTTGCATAGCATATCTAACGCGGTGATTTTGCAGCAAGGGTTTTTGTAGTTAAATAATCAACGTAGGGCATGAAGAGAAAATCACATAAGGGTTTCATTCCTCCAGTATTCTCAGAGTCAGAAAAAGGCCGATTTATCTGTAGAAAGTGGGCTGAAGCAAGTAGAACAAATAGTCATTTACCTAGTTCGTGGATCTGAAACAATAATTTCATTTCCAGTTTCCAAATCTATTTTCCAGAGGAAGTACGAATAGATTTAGAAGACAGAGGGAGACAACATATTCCAAAAGCATATTTCTGGAGGCATTTCTTAATGAGCAATATGAGTTACAAGATCTAGTGCAGGGTGTAGGATCTAGCGCAAGTTGCAGAGGGGTGAGAATTTGCAATATAAGACTGAGTTAATTTTGCAAATTAATTTGCTAGTAGGAGTAAGGTATATTTCTCCAGTTTTTTATTTTTGCAAAAATGGCCACAATAGGTCTTAGATATCATGACAAATTAGACACAGCCTCCAACTTTGGCATTTGGAAGGCTAGGATGCAACTCCTTTTGGATGAGCACAACTTGAAGGAATTTGTGACAATCATAATGGGTAAGCCAACAAATCCACAATAGCTCGAAACCTTCAACAAGGAGATGGCCAAAACCAAGGGGATGGTTCTTGAGAGAGTTTGGGATCATATCGTCCTGCATATTGCAGACAAGAATACAACAAAGGACGTGTGGGATTCCGTTGTAAAGTTGTATAAGGATCCATCTTAGAATCAGAACTCAAGGAGAAGTTGAGGACAACTAAGATGCAAAAGGGTAAGAACATTACTTCCTATCTCACCAAGATTTAGGGTATCAGAGATGAACTTGTAGTTGTAGGATAGAAACCATATTACTATGAGTTAGTGCGCACGACACTCAATGGGTTCTCCAAAGAGTGGCATACATTCATCCAAGTGATTTTTGGGCAAGACACACTTCCTGGTTGGGAGTTCTTATGGAGTGATTTCACTTAGGACGAGATGATACTCAGTCTCATTGATGTTCCTACTAGTAGTAGCGGCAAGGAACTGAAGGTGGAGAAGGAGGAGGAGAATGTAGCCCTTGCAGGAAAGGGAAAAGTGAAGAAAGGTCCTATTCATGGACAAGGCTCGAAAGGAG
Source organism: Pinus taeda (assembly GCA_000404065.3). Taxonomy (NCBI): domain Eukaryota; kingdom Viridiplantae; phylum Streptophyta; class Pinopsida; order Pinales; family Pinaceae; genus Pinus; species Pinus taeda. The sequence goes on along the minus strand of APFE030877345.1, from coordinate 52,524 downwards.
AGAAGAAGAAGAAGTACTTGTCAAAGGTCAAGTGCTTCGAATGTGGTGATTTTGGTCACTACATTACCCAGTTTCCTAAGAGAAAGAAGGAAAAGTAGGGGACCAGAAAGTAGACCATAGAATCGACATAAATTGATGACTTGCTCGCTTAAAGTTGGAGGATCAATTTTCTATGTTTACAACATTATCCTTAGATGGAGGAGAGTATGATTCTCTGTTATGCCAAATCAAGCAAGATTTGAGGGAGAAGTAGCAAGGAGGTCTAGATCTAGCCAAGGGGAGCTTGATTAGTAGATCAGATCTAGTTGATGTGAATTCTCAAGTGGACGATTACCTTTTCTATAGGCTTCCAGAGTAGTAGATTAGCAGGAGGATTGAGTGTCAACAAGGAGCAATAAGTACTCAAGAGACAATAGCAGAGCATGGTGCAGTCAAATACTTGAAAGACAATGCAGAGCTAGTTAGGCACAGTCAGATACTTGAAAGACAATGCAGAACCAGTTAGGTGTTGTTATATACTTGAAAGAGAGTGCAGAGCCAGTTAGGCACAGTAAGTTACTTAGGTGATAGTTTTGATCTAGGCACAATCAGAGGTTTGAGAGATAGTTACAGATCCAATTGTTGTGACATAATAGATCTAGAAGAGTTTGAGACTCAAAGGGAGCCTAGCTCTAGAAGGATTATCCCTATGAAAGCTTGATCTTAAGGTTCTGAGCAAATCAATACACATAGTTGTAGTGGTTGTAACAAAATAGAGGAAGTGCAAAGGCATCAATAGTGTGAGATTATAGTAGCATAGTGGTGAACAAGATGATTCATTTACAACATGTAGCAGGTGAATTAGTGAATGTGTACAATGTGGATCAATTCGACTACAACATGTTCCCAAAAACTAGTAGGTGGTTGATATACTAATGAAAGCTCTAGGGAGAGCTAAGTTCGTCTACTTTAGAGAACATATGGGTATAGTGGAGAAAACCTTCCTCACTAAGAGCGAGCGTTAGTTTTTGGCCTAGCAGAAGGCAAGTATTATAGTCTCTATGATGTCTAAGAGGTTAAGAAACATGAGATCTCCAAAACCCAGAAAAAGTTTCGCAAGATAAGTCATTAGAGAAAGTTTGAGGTCTAAAATGGGAATCCTAAGGAATATTATAAAATAATAGTGGAAATAATAAAATAATATCAGATTACATCATCAAATTTTAGAGGGAAAAAAGAAAAAACTACTTTTTGAACTCGTATTTTCAACTTATCTTCTTACAGTTTTACTCAAACTTCGAGCGGGAGCACTCATTGGATGTGAATTATTATTCCTCATCCAATGAGTATCCATGTTGCATACTTTCGATGGACCAGGCTACACAAAAAATGAGAAATACATGAAAAAACATAATAAATAAGTTGAAAATATGAGTTGAAAAAGTATTACTTTTTTTTTAACTTTTTAATATTTTACTCAAAAAATGGTGAATCATCCCCCATGGTTGAAATCATCATCTTGATTCCTGTTTGTTCTTGTAAATAAATTGATTTTGGTTCTTATAAACATAACCTTCCAGGCATTGTTCCTTTCACATTAACTGCTACCTAGAGAAATGGTAGGCCAAGCGTTGATGGGATAACAAAACGACTAAATAGATTCTTGATGGTTGACCAATTGGCGAATAGGTAGGGAGGCTAAGATCCCAGACTGTACAAGATAAGATTTCAGATCACATACCCATTTTCTTGGAAATGGACTTTGATCCTCACAAAAATAAATATCCCTTCAAATTCAACCACACATGGTTGGAAGAAGGGTCATTCAGATTGTTGGTCAAGGATACTTGGTAAAAATTCCAAATCAATATCTCCTCTGTAATGACTTCTTTGGAAACAAAACTCATGGAGCTAAAAAAGGTTGTAGTGGTATGGGAGAGGAAATGGAAAATAGACCAACAGAAAGAACTCTTAGACATTGAATCATAATATGAACTCATCTCTTAGAATTTCTCCTCTTCCTTCTTTGTACCCAGAGAATGAGTTCCATGGAAGCAAGAAAAATGCAGATCCTAAAAATGGAGGAAGAGGCCCGGAGATTAAAAAGTAGGGCTACCTGGATTAAAAAGGGAGATGGTAACACCAATTTTTTTCTCATCTATGTAAACCATAGGAGAAATATTAATTCTATATGGGAGCTAGAGACAAAAGAGGGTAAGACTGTAACATCTTTTGAAGATTTAAAAGATGAATTCTCCTCCTATTTCTCCTCACTTCAAATATTTGGGTTCCTCCAATATCAACTCACCGCTTAAATTAATCCAACGTTATTTGCATTTTTCAGTTAAGAGGAATTGGTCTAGATCGGTAGCCCAGTCACACTTGAGGAAATTATAGGAGTATTGACAAAATTAGCAAAGGAAAAAAGTTTGGGGTTTGATGTAATATTCCTAACCCAGAATATTCCTCAAACCCCAGTAAAAACTCCAACCAAATATGTGAAAATGATATAATAACCCAGAAGTGATAAAATAACAGTGGAACGACATATAATAATGTGAACTGGAAATATAAATAGATACACAAGAGATGTAGCGAGAAATGCTAATCCATTTTATCATACTGAGCAATAAATGAGTACAAGAGGTGATTAGATATATGGAACCTCGACTTGCACAAGGCAAGTGAAGAAATACTCTCAGAATGACAAGAATGGCCTTTGTGCATGGATGCTACTACTAGAAAACAAATGATGATTTGGGGCTGCTCCCCTTCTTAGAAAAAGCTAAAACTCTAGATTCAGGCTCTACTTAAGAAACCCAGAAAAACCCAGAAAGCTTTTCTGGAATGGCCTCACACTGATCTGCGTCCCAGCTGCTGGAAAACTGTCGTGCTACTGCTGTTGCTGGAAATCGAATGAGGATTTGGGGCTACTCCCCTCCTCAGAAAAGGCTGAAACTCTGGAATCAGACTCTACTAAAAAAACCCAGAAAAACCTAGAAAGCTTTTCTTAAATGGCCGACCCCCGAAAATCACCCCCTTGGGGTTCTGCACAGTTCCTCAAAGACGCTGATGAAACTGCTGTTGAAATGCTAATGAAACTACTATTGGAATGCCAATGGAAATACTTTTCCCGAGCAGGCACTCGAAGTCCCCTGGGGCTAAGGGTGAGATCTCCAAACAGAGACACTCAATGCACTAAACAGTGCTGCAGATTAGCTAGACAGCCAGCGTGCTCTAAGTCGAAATGACTATCACAAATTCTCATAACTAGAATGATCAAAATGAGGGAGCTTCTCTCTCATTTATGGCCTTTTCCTCTCTCAATCCCAAGGCTCACCTCCTCCTGTGTGATTCCTCTCTTGCCACATGTTTCTTCCCTCCTGCACAGTCCCTCCATGTGTCTGCGTGGGCTCCATTTCCGCTTCCCCCTTTGGCCCCCTTGGCTCCCCTCTAAGTCACAACGTTGTGCTACTAGGAAGTGACTTTTTATTCTAAAAGTGAGTTATGTCCCCCATCCTCACTTTTTTTTTTATTTACAAATAACTATAGAAGGAAAAAATTGAACAAAATCTAATATTCCAATTAACCATGGCTAATTAGGAATATTACACTCAATGGCTAGACAATGGAACTATTCCTATTATTCTTTGATATCATAGGACTGGATCTTTGTTTTATGATGGAGGAATCTAGAAGAACTGGGAATTTTTATGCATTAATCAATGCTACCTACATTTCCTTGATTCCTAAATGTTGAAAGCCTAAGTCCTTTCTTGACTTCATGCCCATTTCCTTATGAAATGTAGTTTATAAAATAATTTCTAAGGTTATCTCCAATATGATCAAGCGATATCTAGATGAGAAGATGTCTTTGAATCAATTTGGATTCCTAGCTGACAGGCAGATCCATGATGCCATTGGCATTGCATAAGAGGCCATTCATTCCATTGAAACAAAAAAATAGAAAGCACTTATGCTCAAGATGGACCTTAACAAAGCTTTTGATAAAGTCAACTGGACCTACCTTAGACTAGTTCTCCTTCAAATTGGATTGGACCTAAAAGTTGCAAACTAGAACATGGGTTGCATTTCCTCAACCAATTTTTCCATCTTGATAAATGGATCTCTAGAAATTTTTCCTCCTCTTGGGGACTCAGGTAGAGATGACCAGTACCACCTCTATTGTTTTTGCTTGTGATGGAAGGATTGAGTCACTTCCTATTGAAATAAAAATAGGAAGGTAAAATAAAGGGCATTAAAATTTCCCAAAAACATTACATAACCCACCTTTTCTTCATGGATGATGTTCTGCTCCTAGGTCTAGGCACTGTAGCTGAATGGAAAATTTTTCACAGAATTATAAACCTCTTTTATAGTTTTACTAGAATGGAGATTAACCTTACCAAATCCTAGTTCCAGCAATTTGTTGTTAGCTTGGATATCCTCTCAAACATACAATATTTTATGCCTTTGCAGATCATCCCATTGGAAAATGGTATTAAGTATCTGGGCTTCTTTCTTAAGCCAAATGACTATCATAAGGAATAATGGATGTGGATGATTAGAAGGATGAATAATAAAATAAACCTATCGTGCTACAATAGGCTATCTCTAGGGGGCATAATGGTTCTTGCCAAATATGTGTTGGAAAATATGCATGTTTACTTGCTATCATTAGCCAAAATTCCCTTCGTAATTCTCACTTCAATTAGATAATCGATTTTCAACTTTTTATGGGCTAGAAAAAGCAGTGATGAAGGTGTACATCTATCCAACTAGTCCTCTCTATCTACCCCAAAAAGCATAGGAGTTTGAGGATTTAAAAATCTAAACCAATTTGCAAAAGCTTTGGCATTGAAAAACTTGTGTAGAAGACTTTTCGGTGAGGGGATTTGGTCTTAGGTGATAAAAGAGAAATATTTACGCAGACAGATAATGGTGGATTGGATTAGAGGGCAACCCAACAAACGAGACAAAAGAGGCTCCATATTCTGGATTGCACTCATGGACTCCTTCCCCTTTATTATCAACTGGTTAGTTTAGAAAGTTAGGGATGGAAAACAAGTCATCCTTTGTAAAGGACCCTTAATAGGTGGTGTTTGTGTCTACAAGTGTCTATAAAATTAATAAAATTCTTAACTTCCAAGGCACTTGTTGTAGCGGCTACAACCACCCTCCAAAAATTTTCCTTAGCCTCGTTTTGGAGCCTCCCTTCCAACCTTCACTACAGTTTGCCTTGCTTCATCAAGTTTACAAGCTTTAATGTCTTTCTTGCACAAAGGCAGCCTGTCTGTCACAGCTTGATCCATTCCCCTCACAGGTTGTTCACCCAGACTTGGTCCAACTACAGGTTGAGTAACTTTCCCTTGAAAATTATGCATTCTAGAGGGCAACCAGCCTTCCCTCCAGAAATTGTACAATCCTCTCTAGTAGCCTGGTGTGCTCTAGGATTGTGCAATCCTTCCTACCAACACTCCCAGCAGGATTTGCGCAAATTTCCCCAACAAGGCTTCTCAGCCCAGAATTTGTGCAAATTTGGGCAGCAATCAGCTGCTCTGCCTAGAAATTGCACAAATCTCCTGGGCAGCCAGCCTAGCTCCTAGCCAAAAATGTGCACTTTTTCTCCAGTAGTCGAGCAATCTGTTGCATGTGTAGCTGAGTTGACTGGTTCCCTCCGCGACTGAGCAAAATAGACTTGCATGCATGGGATGCTTCTCCCAAGGAAGCAAGCAAAGGAATCCCTTGTTTCAGGGATCTATTTCTAGCAGTTGGAGGTTACATGCAAGGAGCAATTTTGAAACCTCCTACCAAGTGTTGCTTCCCCTAGATTCGTGCCATACGCATCACAACCTTGATGTTATTAAAACTCATCAACCAGACACTGCAGAGCTCATTCCTCACATCAACCTTGCAACTCTAACATCCCACATCACATATAGGAGAAGTCAGAGCATTCAGCTCAATTGTTTTGGGGTAAGCTCGCTTCCCATGCCTTGTGCTACATTTTTGTTGCTTTTTGTGTTTTCTCTTGTGGGAGTATTGTTTACTTCATTTCTTTGAATGCTTGCTGTCGTTTACATATATGATAGCTTTTCCTAGCTTTGTTTTAGTTTTCATTGCTATCTCATGGCTGTCGCATGCATGAAATTGTTTTGCACTGATATTCGCCCAACTGGTGAACTGCCTCACCCACATGCATGTTGATCTGTTTGCTAAATATTTCATTCACATTTTGCATGCACTGTTAATCACTTCTTCTATCGCTTAGTGTCACCATGCATTTACTGTCTTAGATTCTTTCAGTTTCCCGTTGGCGAGTCAGGCCAACCTTGGTCCAGACTCTGCCTTCACCAAGGATGCATTGCCTAATATGGGGAAGGAAGGCTCACCTTCCTCTCCAATTTACGCATTTCTTCCTAGAAGTGGCCTCCATGACTATTTTGCGCATTTCTGGAGGACAGTGGCTGCTTGGCCCAAGAAATTATGCAAATCTATCCCTAGGCCAGCAGTCCTTCCCAACTGGAATTGCGCATTATGCAATCCCAATAGTCAGCAACCAAACTAGACTGTGCATTATGCAGTTCCAATAGTCATTCAGTCTCCCAACAACCCATACTATGTCTTGTGCAGTCTTGGCAGTCAGTCTTCCGACCTCCCCGCCGAAATTGCGCAACCTTCATGATCATCCACCCAGGGATGTTGCAAGTCAATTCTCATGTTCATTTTGGTTTTTGACTCACAGATTGCTTTCCATGAGTGTTTCCATGTCTCCAAGTATCCCAGGTGTTCATCTTCCTCTCAGCAGTATAGGTACAATGGTTTCTAGGAGAGAAGAGACGAAGACACTGTCCAGAGCACACTTGGGGATGCAGGCGATCAAGTGTCCATGGACTTGCCTACCCACGAGGACATCAAGTTGTTCATAGAAAAGGACATCAAGATATGAAAACAACAACATCAGAGGGAGTAGCATCATGAACAATAGTTGAAGACAACACACCAAATGCAACGAATGCATGAGGAGGGTTGTTGACAACACGGAAGTAGGTTTATTGATGATGAAAGCAACTTTGGAGACTCCAGCTATGAAGTGACGATGTGACATGAAGATCACTCGAAGGAAGAAGATGGAATAAAGAAGGATTTGCATGTGCTGAAGCAGCAACTCAGGAAGAACATGAAGCTGCATAGACAGACGAACGAGTTGCAACATGAACAGGAACAACAGTAGGTGTAACATGCATTCACGTATGAAACTGTGCCCGTAAAAGTTAAAGATCCATCCTAGCAGCTGACACAGAGCATACATGGTGATTATTGTTGTTGATCGCATGCAAGGGTTCAACAGCATGCATGTCGTTGAGCGCACAAATGTAATCCAACCCATTCAAAATACACACTAAGACAAAGACAAGAATCAAGTCCAACTGGGGCTGAACATGTACTTCGGCAAGTTGATGTGTATGACCACCAACACACACTTGAAGATTATAATAGAAACTATGCATCGGTGTGTTGCCAGTTCAACCGTACGCAAGAAGACCATGCGCATATTAGCAGACGAGTTGGATGAAGGGGCCGAACCAATGCATCGGTTGCAATGGAAGCAAGAGTTCACTTTAGCAAGATGTCACCATGAGGTGCATGCACACCACCATGGATGACCAATCTTGGCATCAACTCACCACCTTCACCATCACAAGCATGTCAAAGAGTTGGTCTCATCACAGCAGACTGAGTGTTAGTGATGTCTTGAAAGGCTTGCTCAAGCCATGTTGTCTCACATGAGTACATGTGCATCGTAATTTTGAGTCATGTCAAGTGTACGTCAAGTGTCAATGGTTGGATGTAATAGTCATAGAGTAGGTGACGAGTCATGAGGGTAGTTGAACTATCACAAAGGGGAATGTCAAGGGTCACCCCACCCTTTGGTATAAATAGTCCCTCATAACTCATTGTAAGGCTTTTGGTCAGCCAAGCTTCTGATAAGACTATCTCGGATAAAGCTTGGACAATATTGTAATGTGCCTTGGCTTCTCCACTGCACAGAGCTAGTTCATATGTTTGGAGGAGCAGGTGGATGTGGCTGTAACATTCCATTGTTGGGGCTAGTAGGTTTACATGGATGTATTGTATGATTATGATTTACACTTCTTTATATAATAAGAGCCAACACATTTTCATGGATATGTTGTTATTGTAGTTGGAATGCTCCAGTTGCCTTAATGATATATTCTCTTTAAATTATGTATTTGTGTATGAACTGATTTGTATGCAATTATATGAATCTTGTCGTTAATGTGTTATATATGTTGTTAATGTTGTCCCGTCCGTGTCGACTGCTCTGCCGGACACCAGACAGATCTTTCACATGAACCTTGTTGTAACAATCATTGCACTCATCTCGGATTGATCTGTGAGTGTTGTACGTGTTATCTTACCTTGTATGTTGTGATTGTCGCATCCGAGTGGTTTGCTCCACTAGAAGTTGTGCATGTCCTTTTGTGTTATGTGCTCCTAGCCAAGTTGGGATTGATCCATTTCAACCTGGAACTCACCTTCATCCTCATCCCCCCTTTATGTGTTAGAACTTCTCATACACTTTCTTTGACTCACTGCATCAGTCACACCCTTGCTACTGATAGAGTTATCTTACTTGCCTCTATGTGACAATGGAGTCAAGGCATTACCTTACGACCCACTGCTCGGACTCCTACACCAAATGGTCTAAGGTCTAATTGGGACTTCTTAACGGGGATATCCCCTTGACATGTTGGAAGGTCCAACACCGTCAGCATTTCTGGCGCTAGAAGGAGGGCTTGATGACAAGCTGTGTCCTCTCATCTAGTTTTGAACCTTTGCATATCTTTCATGGAGTCTTGCACTCTTCTTCCCCCAAGGTATTTTTCAAATCGTGAAGATGTCTCCATCTTGGGGAAGCTTTTTGATATCTTGTCTACACAGGTATGATGGTGAAGGTGAAGTGGTCTGGCCTACGCACTTACATAACTTCCTTTCCATGATTCATGAGGAAGGTGAGTTTTTTTACGAATAGGCCAGTTTTTTGTTTGCATACACACTTCGTGAATCTCCATTTCATTGGGTTCTTAGCCTACCGGCTGACGCCATGCACTCATTTGAGCACTTATGTGATCTTATTGAAGACATGTTCTATCATTTTGATCTAGACCATCTTGACTGAAAATTTTTACAACAACGGAGGGCTCCACATGAATTCGATATTGATTTTTGGCAGCGCTTCCGTGACTTATAGTTTCAAGCTCCGAGGAGTTAGATGAAATTTTCTTATCTTTGGGACTGGTTCAAGTATTTCCTTAAGATATCTGCCCGTCCCAAGAGAAAGTCTGAGATCAAGCCTCGCTCAACATTCTTCGTTGATGGAGCTACGCAATCTCATGCGGAAGCAGGCACTATTTCAACTAACTATCCACCTTCCTCTTATTCAACAACTCCACCACTGCTTAGTGATGTTGAGGATCATGCTCACACACTTGTTCATCCTTCACACCCTCCCAACATCACTTCTCTCAATTTTCATGTAGATTTGGTTGTGAGTCCTCCAAGTCCTCATATGCATTCTTTTCTATGACCTCCGTCTTCACACCTAAGTGTTCCTCTAGATGATGTTGTATTATGTTTGTCCATTCTAGACTCTTCACTTGTTGTGAACGAGGAACAACCCAATGATGGAGTTGGTGTTGCACAACCAACATGCATTGTCATTCATGAAGAGTATGAGTGGGAGCTTGAGCATCAACACTTGGTGAAGGATGACTCCCTTCCATCTGAAGCCCCTCCATTCTTTCCTAACATCGTTGGTGAACATGCCATCCATGATTTCGCATGTTTGTCTTCATCCACGGATGCACCCATTGTTGATATTTCACAGGACACACCGTGTGTTAGCCCATCATCCAACAATGGAGAGGACCAATCATTCATTGGAAATCTACTTGATCTTTCATCCTTTTTAAAGAAATGTAGAGGGTGAAAATCCTTCCTCCTCATCTACCCATCTGTGTGATTCATCAAACCATGAGGATGTTGACCAACATCCTGAATTTTCTGATCTTGGTTGTCGTGATCTCTTCACCTCATCATCTGATCACGATGTTGATTCACTCGTTGTTAATTTGTGTAAGCCACTGGTCTACGAAGATCCATACATCAATGAAGTCAAAACCCCACAGACCATCGAGGCACTTTAGCCTGAATTGATGGTTATGTTAGGCCCTCGCTGTCCTAAGGTTGGTTTCTCTTTTGATCAAGAAATTGTTCAAACACTCAAGGCTCCTCATCACTCATCTTACACTCAAGATCAACCTAACACTTATATTGCAAGAACTCGTGCGCGACACAAGTTATCTTTGTTTTTTTCGTTTGCTTGTGTGTAATAGTCAAGAGTGTGCTTATGCTTCAAATTTTCACATAGTGTCACAAAGAAACATGATAAGTCTGTGGACTATCTGTCATGCACATGCACTCACTTATGTCCAGTGGGCACTTTGAATCACGAAGTGTGGTTGTCTTCATTTTTATATCTTTCTTGCTTGCTGGTTCACACAACTGGGTTGCTCGTGGACCAAGACTTCACCAACATGGGTCTATCAATGCACTGGTGGCTGCATTGGAAGCACCACTTCACGTGATTAGGCCCATGTATTGTTGGAGTAGGAGTAGGAGTAGTGTTTACTTTCAGTTGTTTGCTTGCATGCTTGTTTTCTTACGTGCTTTGTTTGCTTGTTTTTTTGTTTGCTTATCTGTTTACTTGCTTCGCTTTTATTTTTGCTTATGCTCTTGCTTTCCTTTGTTTATTTTTAGTTTGTTCGCTTGTTTCATTCACAGGTTAGTTTGGCATGAAACCATGTATGACTTTTGAAGCAAGCTGGTTAAAGTACAAGAGAGCTTGTGCATCTATCACTACTTGGTTATCTATTATCTTGCCTATGTATGATAAACTTGTTATTTTTAGTCCATGATACGTCAAAGGAAAATACATATTGTTCGAAATGAACCTTGGTGTAAACACAACGCTTGCACACTAACTAGTGTCACCTTCTCTAGTCGATTTCTTTTTGGTTAACCCTTGTCAGCTCAATCAAGTAGAGTAAGGTAAGGGGGAAAAACTTAATAGGCACGTCAGAGATACAATAAACTACTTCTCTGCTGGAACAACCTCTTCTGCTCTCAATAAGTCAAGATCCCTCTTTTTCCTCTGAAATGAATAAGTGTTATGCACAGTGAAAAATGAGAAAATGAAAAGTCAAAAATTCAAAATTCAAAGTGAATAATGCGAAAGAAGAGAAAGGCTTCCTGCATAGGCAGGTGATGCAAGTAACTCTGCTGGGGTATTGTCTAGGCTCGTTGGCAGCGAAGCTATGCTTGTGTTCCTATGTGACTCCACCGGGGTACTGTCTAGGCCTACTAATAGTGGAGACACACTAGAGATGAAACTAAGACTCCGATGACTATACTGCTTGTGCACCTATATACCCCTCAACCCCAATCGAAACAACTGTGTTTCCTTGGCTTGTAATGTGTGTAAATTGACCAAGGGTTTGGTAGATACTACATTTTAAATCAAGTTAGTGTGAAACCAAGATGAGCTGAAAACTGAACAATACTTCTAGAGGTGTTAGACTTGCTTTTCACGAACAAGGTCCATTCAAAGAGCTAGAGTTCTACCAGTGTGTTTCCAAGTGTTGTAACGGCTACAATCACCCTCTAAAATTTTTCCTTAGCCTCGTTTTGTAGCCTCCCTTCGAAACTTCACAGCAGCTTGCCTTGCTTCGTCAAGTTCACAAGCTTCAGTGTCTTTCTTGCACAAAGGCAACCTGTTGGTCAAAACTTGATCCATTCCCCTCACAGGTTGTTCACTCACACTTGGTCTAGCTGCAGGTTGAGCAACTTCCCCTTGAAAATTGCACATTTCTAGAGGGAAACCAACCTTCCCTCCAAAAATTGTGCAATCATCTCTGGCAGCCTGCTGGGCTCCAAGATTGCGCAATCCTGCTAGACATCAATCCCAGTAGGATTTGTGAAAATTTCCCCAACAAGGCTACTCAACCCAAAATTTGCGCAAATTTGGGCAACAGTCAACTGCTCTACCCAAAAATTGCGAAATCTCCTGGGCAGCCAGCCTAGCTCCCATCTAGAAATGCACATTTTTTCTCCAGCAGTCGAGCAGTCTCTTGCATGTGCAGCTAAGTTAACCAGTTCCCTTCGGGACTAAGAAAAACAAACTTGCATGCATGGGATTCTTCTCCCAAGGCAGCATGCAAAGGTATCCCTTGTTTCAGGGATCTATGTTTAGTAGTTGGAGGTTACATGCAAGGAACAATTCTGAAACCTCCCACGAAGTGTCGTTTCCCCTAGATTTGTGGCATGTGCGTCACAACATCGATGTTATCAAAACTCATCAACCAGACACTACATAACTCATTCCTCACATCAACCTTGCAGCTCTGACATCCCACATCACATATAGGAGCAGTCAGAGCATTCAACTCAACTTTTTTAGGGTAAGCTCGCTTCCCATGCCTTGTGCTGCATTTTTTTTCGCTTTTTGTGTTTTCACTTGTGGGGTATTGTTTGCTTGATTTCTTTGAATGATTTATTTCATTTACATATATACTAGCTTGTCTTAGCTTTGTTTTAGTTTTCATTGCTATCTCATTGTTGTCGCATGCATGAAACTGTTTTTCATGGACATTCGCCCAACCAGCGAACTGCCTCACCCACATGCATGTTGATCTATTTTCTGAATCTTTCATTCATGTTTTTCATGCACTGTCAATCACTTCTGCTATCACTTAGTCTCACCATGCATTTACTGTCTTAGTTGCTTTCAGTTGCCCGTCGACAAGTCGGGCCAACCTTGTCCCAGACTTTTCCTTCACCAAGGTTGCATTGCGCAATTTGGGGAAGGAAGGCTCACCTTCCTCTCCAAATTTGTGCATTCCTACCCAACATTGGCCTCTAAGGCTATTTTACACATTTTTGGAGGAAAGTGGATGCTTGGCCGAAGAAATTCTGCAAATCTTTCCCTAGGCCAGTAATCCTTCCCAGTTGGAATTGTGCATTGTGCAATCCCAACAGTCAGCAACTAGACTGGACTGTGCATTGCATAGTTCCAGTAGTCTGCTAGACTCCCAACAACCCAGACTGTGCCTTTTGCAGTCTTGGCAGTTGGTCTCCCGACCTCCCAGCCAAAATTGTACAACCTTCATGATCATGCACCCAAGTATGTTGCAAGTCAATTCTCATGTTCATTTTGGTTTTCAATTGATAGATTTCTTGTCATGAGTGTTTCCATGTCTTTAGCTATCCTAGGTGTTCATCTACCTCTCAACAGTATAGGTACAATGGTTTCCAGGAGAGCAGAGATGAAGACATCGTTCAAAGCATACTTGGGGATGTAGGTGATCAAGTGTCCATGGACTTGCCTACCCATGAAGACATCAAGTTGTTCACAGACAAGGACATTAAGATATGATAGTAGCAATATCACATCAAGAAACATCATGAAAAACAACTAAAGATAACATACCAAATGCAATGAATGCAAGAGGAGGGTTGTTGAAAACATGGAGGCGGAACAAGGTTGCAAGCTCAAGAAGGTCCATTGATGATGAAAGCAACTTTCAAGACTCCGGATATGAAGTGATGGCACGACTTGAAGATCGTGCGAAGGAAAAATATGGAACAAAAAAGGAGTTGCATGTGTTGAAGTAGAAACTCAGGAAGAACATGAAGTTGCACAAACAGATGAATGAGTTGCAATAGGAACAGGAACAACTGTGGGTGCAACATGCACTCACGGATGAAACTGCGCCCGTACAAGTTAAGGATCCATCCTAGTAGCTGACACAGAGTAGACATGGTGAGCAGTGTTATTGATCACATGCAAGGGATTTTACAGCATGCATGTTGTTGAGCGCATGCATGCAATCCAACCCATTCAATACACTCACTAAGGTGAAGACAAGAAGCAAGTCCAACTAGGGATGAACATGTACTTCCGCAAGTTGATGTGCATGACCACCAACACACACTTGAAGATCACCATGGACACTATGCATTAGTGTGTTGCTGATTCAACTGTACCCAAGAAGACCATGTGCATGTTAGTAGACAAGTTGGAGGAAGGGGTCGAACCAATGCACTGGTTGCAATAGAGGCAAGTGTTCACTTCAACAAGATGTCACCATGAGGTGCATGCACACCATCATGGATGACCAATCTTGACATTGGTTGACCACCTTCACCATCACAAGCATGTCAAAGAGTTGGTCTCATCACAACGAACCGAGTGTCAGTGATGTCTTGTAAGGCTTTCTCAAGCCATGCTGTCTCACATGAGTACATGTGCATTGTAATGTTGAGTCATGTCAAGTGTATGTCAAGTGTCAATGGTTGGATGTAACATTCATAGAGCAGGTGAAGAGTCATGAGGGTAGTTGAACTGTCACAAAGGGGAATGTCAAGGGTCACCCCACCCTTTGATATAAATAGTCCCTCATAACTCATTGTAGAGGCTTTTGGTCAGCCAAGCTTTTGATAAGACTATCTTGGATAAATCTTGGATAGTATTGTAACGTGCCTTGTCTTCTCCACTTCATGGAGCTAGTTCATCTCTTTGGAGGAGTAGGCAGATGTGGCTGTAATGTTCCACCATTGGGGCTAGTAGGCTTACATGGATGTATTGTATGATTGTGACTTACACTTCTGTATATAATAAGAGCCAACACATTTTCATGCATATGTTGTTATTGTAGTTGGACTACTCTGGTTGCCTTAATGATATATGTTGTTTCACTTACATATTTTTGTATGAACTGATTTGTATGCAATTATATGAATCTTGTTGTTAATGTGTTGTATATGTTGTTAATGTTGTCCCGTTCGTGTCGACTTCTTTGCCAGATACCAAACAAATATTTCACATGAACCTTGCTGTAACAACCATTGCACTCGTCTCGGACTGATCTATGAGTGTTGTACGTGTTATCTTACCTTGTATGTTGTGATTGTCGCATCTGAGTGGACTGCTTCATCGGAATCTGTGCATGTCCTTTTGTGTTGTTTGTTCCTAGCCAAGTTGGGACTGATCCCATTCAACCTAGAACTCATCTTCACCCTCATCTCCCCTTTATGTGTTAGAACCTTTCATACACCTTCTTTGGCTCACTGCATCAGTCACACCCTTGCTACTGATAGAGTTATCTTACTTGCCTCTGGGTGACATTGCGGTCAAGGCATTACCTTACGACCCACTGTTGGGACTCCTACACCAAACGATCTGAGGTCTAATTGGGACTTCTTACCGGGGAGATCCCCTTGACATGTCAGTGGGTCCAACACTGTCAGCAACACTCTACTTCCTACACAATATAAAAAAAGTGGACCCCTCCCAGCCTCTCCAAAATTATTGGTTGTCCTTAGCCGAATTAGGATTGGCTGAAGTGCTTGCTAAGGAATGATATTCATTCAATAAGGATATAGATATCAATGGGACGAGACTTAATAATTTCAGTGATTCTCTAGTATGGAGTTGGGACTTATTATCTGGGAATATTAAAGCTATCTTTACCTATGAAGTGATAGCACATTTTGAGGTTAAAACTAATATCAAATGGTGGAAAGCTAATCTGGAAATGGCACATTCCTAATAAATTAAGATGCTTCTCTCGGTTGGTCCTCCACAACAAAATATTGACCTAGGAAAACATTCAGAAAATAGGTTTTGTAAGGCTTAGAAGATGTGTCTTATGTGGATATCATGAAGAATAACTTGATCACTTGTTAGTAAAATGCATTATTTCCTAGAATATCTGGTCTACTGCCCTTCAGATCCTAGATATTAAAGAAGACTTGGACCAATCCTCATTTGAAGAGTTTTTTTTCTTGTAGGAAAAGAAATATAAACAACTTTGTACCCTGCCTATATTTGTAGCGTGGGGTATATGGAAGCTAAGGAATAAGTTTATATTCAAAAGCAAAAGGAAATATATCCTCCTCTAATCTACTCTGATCATATCCCACTTTAGGGAATATCTCCCTTTGCAAAAATCCAAAATCTAGAGAAGGGTACGATTTCCTAACATCCCACAGGACCTTCCTGTCAAATTCTTTTATGGAGCAGCTCAAGAAAATGTTTGTGGAGGACAAGGTCTAATAAAAATGCTAGGAAATGGATCAATCCAATTCAAAATTGGCCTTGGCATAGGGACAAACACTAAATCATAATTGATTGTTGTCTCGGCACTCATGACTCTAGCTAAAATAATTCTAACACTTGGAGAATCCAAATGTATTATAGATTGGATGACATGTTATGGTCATTTATAGGTCCTGAATCTCAAAATGTGGAAGCAAAGAATTGAGTAATCATTACAACATTTTAAGAATGTCAGGTTTCAACATATATATATAGAGAATACAACACAACAACTAACATGTTATCAAAAAGTGAACTTGCATTGGATCCAGGATACATGGTATATGAGGAACTCTTCGACAACAAAATCCAAGGAGTTCAATCCATCCCTATTTCCCACATGAATTAATTATCTTGCTAGAATATCAGATGCAATATGACTAATCACCTTTCCAAAAAAAAGGGGATCTAATTGACCAACTCAACAAGTCTTAATTTCTTCTTGAATATTCAATATTCATAATTATATTATGGAATTATATGTATCTTGCCAACATATTCAATTTACATAGAAATTTCATTCTCTATTTGTTGAAATCTTACAAATAGATACAAATATTAGTAGTGACCAATCAATCCTGAATATTTCAATTTGTTGGGTTGTTCTCCTTGTAGAATCATTTTTCCTCTTTCTATATGTATTGAACATGTAGTAAAAAAAATTCTCTAAGTGTTGTTCCACATGTAGCCCTTTTTTGCAATGCTAAAAAGTCATGTTACAAAAAAGTTTTTGTACTATTTTTTATTCTAAAGGGAATAACAAAAAAATAACAAAAATATATTTTTTCTCTAAAGGCTTCTATTGATGAAATCAAATTGGTCTTAACCATAGATGAAGATTAAATCGTGGTCGTTGAGACTCTAATGAGAGATTATAAGAGTAGGTCTAAGGGGATTGGAGAAGACACAAATAACACTTGAGAAGTTCGACTACCCATTTACAAGAATTAATCAAGGGCACATTTGAAGCTACATAAGCATCAAAGCGTGAGGGAGAAACAAATATTTGGGAGTAGAGATTCCAGAGGAATATATCCTTAGTATTTATAGTGTCCAAGAGGTAGGAAAGAGGAGGCTGAATTATCTGGAGAAGAGGTCATACAAAGCAGTGTGAATAACCATAAAATCCAATGCGAGTTTTTAAAAAATGTAGCAAGAAAGGCCCAATTTGACTTTATGCTTAGTCAAATTGAGTAAATTGAATTTCCACGTCAACAAGACAACCTCAAGGTAGTTAACTAGTGTGACATGGATCTTATTACTCAATTAGCTTAGTAAATTTGAGTTAGAGGCTTGGAGTTCAATTATGCACAATGTTGATTGCTAAATTTTACCAATCCAATTTAGTTATTTTCAGTTGTATTCGGTTAACTGACCTCTAACTATTGGTAGAGTCAGTTGAAGGTTAGTTGTGTAGTGAGGCAGTAGTCTAACTCAAATATTTGTCAGTTAACTAATCAATCAACCCAAAATAGCTAATGCATGAAAGGAATTCAAATTCCTCAGCTGAAGTGGAGATGACAAGGCAGTGTAACATCAGTTTTATACTAATGAGTATATAGTTGTTGCATGAGTAAGGAGATCAATCCTTAGGAATTACACAAGGAAATAAGAGGCTAGATGAGAAAATAATTAGTTAAGTGTTGGCTAGATTTATCATTCATTAGAGAGAACATTTATTCTTTGACAAGTTGTGCTCAGAGCTAGAGCAAGAAATTGTAATAGTTTCTCTATTCAATTGATTAATTCAAAGAGGCTTGAAGGGTTTTTCCCAGTTGGGTTCCCATAGAAATCATTGTGTACTTGTTGTTTTTCTTGTTTCATGTTTATGCATGTTGTTCTAAATTGTGATTTCCATTCCATAGATTAGTATAGTATAATTATGTCTCTTGTTTTCAATTTGAAATCTTAAGCAATTGCAATTTCTATCAAATATATACATAGTATCAGATCCATGAAGTCACATTAGAACCAATATTTTGAACTTGTCCCTCAATAATTTCGAATTTGTAGCTTTACTGCAACATTTTTTCTTCAGGATCAGGAGGATGGATTTCAACAAACTGAGATTGGAGTATGCATTGAATAGTAGCTCAAGTTTCATAGCCTAGAAGGATCGAATGGAAGCAATGCTTAATGATAATGGTGTGTTAGAATATGTTAAAACTAACATTGCATAACCCCAGCAGCCTGATGCACAACAATTATCCCAATGGAAGAAGGATGTTGCAAATGCTAAGAGAATTCTTTTAGAGGGTGTGAGAGACCATGTGGTCTCAATATCTATGGCAAACAAACACCATTTTCTTTGTGGAATACACTGGCTGAGCTATTCGAAAATAATAGTGACCATAGAAAATCAGCCCCAAAAGACAAACTTCGAAACATTAGAATGCAAAAGAATGATACTGGTTCCCAATATATCTCTAGATTTACACAAGTTCATGATGAGATTGGAGGGGTTGGGGTGAATGTTACAGAACATGAACTAGTGAGAATAACCCTTTTATGCGTTACAAAATCCTAGCACAACTATTAGGATTTTGTGAATGGAAGGGAAAAATTACCGAATTGGGAAAGGTTATGGTCCGATTTGGTTCAAGAAGAGTTTAGGAGAAATAACATAGATGGAACATCATCCAAAGCTGAGAATCAAGAGAATTTTTCATTGGTTGGAAAGGGGAAGAAGGGAAAAGGAATGAAGGCCCAAAGAAAACCTGAATCCAACCAAAATGATGACAAGAAGAAAGACTTGGGAAATACAAAATGCTTCCATTACCACAACTACAGGAATTATGCAACAAAATGTCCACACAAGAAGTCTAATAAGAAGCCTTCAATAGGAGCAGGAGATGAAACAATGGCTTCAAAATTAGAACTAGATTCCACCCTAATATCATGCATGACCAACATTGTTCTGGGGAGTTTATGATACCTTGAATATGGTGTTTTATTCCATATGACATGGTGCAAGGAATTTTTTAGTGGTCTGGAGGAGAAGGATCTCCATATGCATATCGAAATGGGGAATGATGGGAGGTACAATGCTATAAGAATTGGTACTGTCACCTTTGAGAAGTATGGATTATGGTACATGAGGATAGAAGTAGTGAAGCTTCAAGGCTTCACCAATGTAGATTGGGAAGCGAGTCCATCAAGAAGGAAAAGTACTTTAGGTTTTATCTTCAGTGTTGGGTTTGTAGCTATTTCCTGGTACAACAAGAAGAAGAGGTATGTGGCACTCAGCTTAGCAAGGGTTGAATACATGACTACAATTCAAGCAGCATATGAGGCCATATGGATGAGGAAAATACCTGTGGGTTTTTTTAGTCAAGAGATGGATCCAACATTGATATATTGTGGTAATAAGAGTTGCATTAAGCTCTCTAAGAATTCGATATTTCATGACAGATCCAAGAACATTGATATCTAGTATCATCATTTGCAGGATTATATATAGAGGAGAGTTATGTTGCTATAGTACATTCCAACTAAGGAGAAAGATGTTGAAATATTGAAAAAGGCATTGTCAAGAGGTAAATTTGAATTCCATAGGTGCAGGATAAGGGTGGTGAAAAATGCATTTCTTGCTAAGAGGGAGCGTTAAAAAATGTAGCAAGAAAGGCTCAATTCGTCTTTAGCCTTAGTCAAATTGAGTAGATCGAATTTCCACATCAGCAGGACAACTTGAAGGCAGTTAACTAGCGTGACATGGATCTTGTCACTCAGTTAGCTCAATAAATTTGAGTTAGGGGCTTGGATTTCAATTATGCATGTGTTGATTGCTAAATTTTAGCAATCCAGTCCAGTTATTTCAATTGTGTTCAGTTAATTGACCTCTAACTATTGGTAGAGTCAGTTGAAGGTTAGTTGTGTAGTGGGACAACAATCTAACTTAGATATCTATCAATTAAATGATCAACCAACCCAAAATAGCTAATGCATGCAAGGAATTCAAATTCCTCAGCTGAAGTGGAGATGACAAGGCAATTTAACATCATTTGTATACTATTCTGATGTACAGTTGTTGCATGAGACAGGAGATAAATTCTTAGGAATTGTGTAAGGAAATAGGAGGCTAGATGAGAAAATAATTGGCCAAGTGTTGGCCAAAGTTTCTCATTCACTAGAGAGAATAATTATTCTTTTACAGATTGTGCTCAAAGATGGAGCAAGCAATTGTAATAGTTTCTCTATTCAACTGATTAATGCAAATAGGCTTGAGGGGTTTTTTCCAGTTGGGTTCCCCTAGAAATCACTATGTACTTGTGGTTTTTCTTGTTGCGTGCCTATGCACATTTTTATAAATTGTGATTTCCGTTCTTTAGATTAGTAGAATAGAATTGTGTTTCTTGCTTTTTAGTTTAAAATATTGAGAAATTGCAATTTCTATCAAATTTCTATATGAGTTGTTAGAAAGAGCATTGCTTCAATTGTCAATGGTCAGATCAGGGTCCAAAGGGTAGAGTGAATTGTTTCCAGAGGTAGAGGGAGGCTAGACATCCCACCTGGAGGTATATCTAGGGTTGTACATATTTATAGAGTCCATATTTGTGCATTTCTAGTCCAACAATGTGAGTAGCTAGAAAGTGTGAGTGGCTAGAAGGAGCCCGCATTGGTTTGTAGAGGGATCATAATTTGTTGGAGGAATGTTAGTAAATACATCCACTATATTTTATTAGTTGTGATCATAATTTGTTGGAGGAATGTTAGTAAATACATCCATATTAATTGCACTTTGAAATTGTTGCATTTCATTAAATCCCACATCTATCGCACTAGTTTTCTCTGCGGGGTTTTTCGAGGGACAATTGTCCAAAATAATTATGTTAATTTTTTGTGTGTGCATCTATTGCTCAGTTACATATTGTATATTTCCACAAAATTTTTATTATGAAGAATGCATAAGTGATTTAATAGCTATTTTCCAAATAATAATTCAAAAGACAAATAAACTCCTAATAGTTAGAAGATTAAAATCCAGATGCATTCAAGGAATTTTCACAATTTGGAGTACTTAAATCGTATACATTTAATAATGTAAAATTATAATTCTCTTAATTTGTAAACATATTTTAGATAAAACGGATTACAAAATCTGCATAAAAAAGGTCTTAAGACACTTCTAAAACTATTATAGAGAAATCTTTGATTATACATCTCAATAACACAAAAAATGTGAGACTAACCATTTGGAAAAATTTTGGAGTTTCAACCATGTGGAAGCTACGCTGAGCAATGGCTCCTCTCATCTTGAATCATCGTGGTTCGCACATTGGAAATGACAAAGAAGTTTGAATTTTTAAGGACTCTTTCTATTACACATGAATGTTCTCCTCCCATTAGGATCTCTATGAACTCAAGGAATGGATGACAAGTCAAGGCTGGAGCACTTTAGGAGACATCTCCCACTAGAATGAGTAAGATGAAGCATGGGAAGGATGGATACCTTTTTTGAAAGCATTTTTCTGGTTAATTTTAATCAAAATTCCACAAATATTTTAAAAGCTTAAGTTTAAGTTGTTTAATATGTAGAATCCGAGTGCTCCAAGGGTTTTTCAAGGTGTTGAATCCATTTATACATTCAAGAATGTATTTTAAACAACAAAAAATCACAATCTTTCTTGAGATTGTGTCGTTGTTTTTTAATGAAAAATCCATCTCATCTATAAGTTAGACTATGGTATATATATAAGCAATAAAAATATAATATATATATATATATAATATATATATATAATATATATATATATATAATATAATATTATATATATATAATATATCTGAAATGGTCTTTTTCATTGCAATCTGGTGATACAATTTCAAGAAAAATTGTCATAGTTTGTTGTATAAAATACGTTTTTGAATGCATAAATGGATTCAACACATAGAAAAACCTCTGGGTACTTGAATTGTACATATTAAATAACTTAAAATCAAGTTTTTAAAAGGCTGGAGCACTTTAGGAGACATCTCCCACTAGAATGAGTAAGTTGAAGCATGGGAAGGATGGATACCTTTTTTGAAAGCATTTTTCTGGTTAATTTTAATCAAAATTCCACAAATATTTTAAAAGCTTAAGTTTAAGTTGTTTAATATGTAGAATCCGAGTGCTCCAAGGGTTTTTCAAGGTGTTGAATCCATTTATACATTCAAGAATGTATTTTAAACAACAAAAAATCACAATCTTTCTTGAGATTGTGTCGTTGTTTTTTAATGAAAAATCCATCTCATCTATAAGTTAGACTATGGCTATATTATATAAGCAATAAGAATATATATATATTATATATATATATATATATATTAATATATATATATATATATATTATATATATATATATATATATATATATATAAATATATTATATATATATATATATCTGAAATGGTCTTTTTCATTGCAATCTGGTGATACAATTTCAAGAAAAATTGTCATAGTTTGTTGTATAAAATACGTTTTTGAATGCATAAATGGATTCAACACATAGAAAAACCTCTGGGTACTTGAATTGTACATATTGAATAACTTAAAATCAAGTTTTTAAAAATGTCTAGATTTGGTTAAAAGTAAAAAGAAAAAAATGCCTTGGAAAAGGTCATTTCGTCTATGAGTTATATATATATATATAGTGTGTATATCTATCTTAATCATGGAACTAGATAGTTTAAAGGGATAAAATATCTTCAGGTGTAAACATTTTTCAAGTTTACACCCTAAAAGAGATTTGTATCTCAAGGGACTTGAGATTTGATCCCTCTTAACGCTTTCTAGATTTATGTTTAAGATGGATCTATATTAGTGATATTCTTTTGAAATAAAGCGATGATGGACTACTATGACTAGTGTTTATCCAATTGGGTTATGGAGTCGAGATTAATGAACCAGAGCGTATGGATTTTTCAAAGAAAAATAATTATAATTTCAAGATAGATCAATAAGTCTGATGATGAGCCACGGTGGATGGCTCGAAACATCGATTCAAACAATTGTGGATGCAATGATTCCGAAAGAAAACTCTACACAAAGTACAAATCGTAGAAGCCTCAAAACAATAATTATAATTTCATTCATATAAAATGATTGAAATTTACATTCTGCATATATACATCATGTGTATATTCGATCACCAACCAAAAATAAATAGTTGTGTGAGTTCGAGGTAAAATAGGTGAGCCCAAAGCATTAGTCTACACTATTAAGCAAAAAAAAGAAACAAAAATGCATATACTGATAATTTCAGCCATAGTACACAGAGTTGCTCTGCCCAAACAATTGTTGTGATACTGTTAATAAAACTAGATATAGAGAAAAATTGTAAATGGAAAATTATGTATATAATATCAGAGAGGTTATTTAGCTACTAAAACAAGATGAGTGTCCCCATATGTCCTATGAGGGAACTCGTAGGCCTGTTCATTGACCTGCTCTTTTATACCCCATAGGACTTTATCCATATTGAGGCCTTCCTTAAAGGAACTGTTAGCGCTCAAATCTACCTTAGGATGATATAAGGTAAAACTCAAGGCTACATCAAACCACGCTCAGCCTCGTAGCTAGCCCTACGAGGACAGGAGAGGGCTCTCTCCGGGTCAATCTCGGCAAAAGATAATCAATGAGGTCGATATGACTGAATTGATGACTAATTTTAGGCTAGGTATTAAGTATAAAGGGTTTAGAATTGATTTTTAAAGGTTTTGTTGAATTCAAGGGAAAGGCAAATTTGGGTGCGGGGATGAGGCACAGTTTTTGCAGAGGTCTACTTGGGGAAAGATAGGCGATTGTTTTGATGCCTTAAATCAAGTGAGATGGATATATCAGACTGGTGAGGAGCTAAGGAGAGCAAGGAAGTCTCAAGGATTCTCCTTAAACTGAATAAAACATAGAAAATTAAACAAATTTAAAGGCAAAGCATAGCGAGTTCATGGATTCTACCTTAACACTTCATTTGTTTAATTACAGAAGATTAAATAAGGAAAATGGTACACATACACAAATTACAAGTACTGGGAGAAACAAACCATCAACACATAAAGCCACATGAATCCCAAATAGTGTTGCAAAACCCTGGTCTTTCCTTTGCCAAAAATGCAGATAAAATATGTACAATAGTGTATCAAACTATTCCCAAGAGTCCAACCTCTCCTACTGAATGAAAATTTACATATATAGACCAAGATATCCTCATTCACTAACCTCTAGGGGTCGAGCTCCTCTTTCTAGGAGCAGTTTGAACAAATTCTAAACATGGAGCAAGAATCTAGATGACCAAACAACCTGCCTCTAAAAAGAAGGAAACTGATTCATTACATTAATTTCTTGCTAATTTGTGAATGAATCATCTAGAATAAGGTAGATAAGTGCCATGTTACCTTACATACATCAAATTACATCATGTTGGGTCAAAAATTACATCAAAGAGTGAAACGGGTGAAAACTAGCCGAATTCCTGAGCTGAAGGTGAAAAACTGGGCCAAAAACTGTATGCGTAGCGCCCCTGATCCCTATGCGTAGTGCACATTTGAGCCTATTTTTGGGGAACTTCCTAACATCCAAATTGAGCTCATGATAGCTCGTTGGAAAGCCCTGGATGTCTACTTTCCAACCCAAGTGGAATTTTTCAATTTGGAGCTCATTTTACCCCTAAAAACTGAATTCTCCTAGAGGTACTTCCTGCTGTGGCAAAAGGTGGCAGCAAGGTGGTTTTCATGATGTTTTTGGACCTTTTGACCATCCAGATCTCGATGAAATGCTTCGGAAATAGCTGAGAATGTGTAATTATTCACGAAAAATCCAAAAATACAAGCCATTTTTCATTTGGACCTCCCAATATTCAGGGTAGCGCGCTGCGCGCTACATGTTGAGCCAAAAAACCTGTTTTGCAAGCCAAAAATTTCGAAACGACAAATTTTTCTCCAAATTTTCCCAAATTCAGAGTGAAGACCCTTTATCATGTGTTATGCTCAGCCAATGAAGCTTCGGCCAAAACTTGAAGTGGATCCAACCTCTTCCGCCATTTTAGTGCTTGGCTCAACCTCTTTTTCAACATCTTCACTCTTGCTTTGTTGACATGCATACGAGCCCAATAATGATGTTTCATGTGTCGGAGCATATCTTTATCTCTATTAGCCTTTGCCAATAACTTCTCTAAGTGAATGTTGACCCTCTCGAGCCAAGTCTCCCGGTCAGCTTCTACCTCCTGCTCATAAATTGAATATGTGTCTGATATGGCTTTGGTATCAAGATGTCTGTGATATGTATAGTGATATAGGTGTGGTGGAGCCAAACTTCAATGCATACTCAAAAATCTTCTATGTTTACCAAAGCATCATACAAACTAAGCCATAATGATAATGCTCTGTTTTCAATGAATTGGCACAAAACGGTCACTGCTTGACAAATGAACAAAATATAATGTGTGCCCTTTGAAATGTTGACTAGGGTTTACAAATGAGCATGGAGATGGTTTTCATCAAGGAAAAGAAGAAAAATCTTCATCAATTACTCATATGTCCTTTAATACCCTTTAAAAAGATTTTTATTGGGGCCTAGGGTTTCATTTGATTTCTTACACCCAACACATCACCTCCTCTTCTTCAAACACACTATAAACAATATCAAATTGATTGAATCGGTCAAAGAACACCTACTTGCAGCTTTGGAGGCGATTAGACACGATCTGGGCGCATAAATTTGATGCTGGAATGAGTTTGTAGTGCATAGTTTCAATGCGTAGCGCACGTCCTGATGCGTAGCACCTTTGTTTTTTACACTGGCCAGTGAGGCCCAGTGCATAGCGCACACCTGTATGCGTAGCGCACAGGCCCAACACGTAGCACATTTTGTAAGAGGCATTTGGAGGCCTTCCTGGTGTTGAAATTAGGCACAGGATAGCTTGTTGGAAAGGTATCTGAGTCTAATTTCCACTACAACTAGAATTTTTCACTTTCGAGTTCATTTTCCTTGTCAAAAATCAAATCTCCCAAGACTGGTCAAAATGTGCCAAATGAGGCTTCCTCAAGGCAGAGTGCTGTTGTAGTCAACGTTTGAATGCCTTTATCAACTCCAAATTGAGCTCATGATAGCTCGTTGAAAATTTATTTATGTCTAGTTATCATTTTACTCATCAAGAAAGTTATTTGGCCAACCAAGCTAGGAGAAAACTTGATTTTCCCAAGGTCACTTTAGAGGTGCATCAATTCTCCCGAGGCGATTGTATTTTTGATATTTCTCTAAAACCATGACACCTGTGTAAAAAGTGAAGGAGTTTTTTCTTATTTGGCATGTTTTGGAAAAAAACCTCTCTAAGTGTTTCAAAATTCATCTTTTATTGCTCTGGAACATCTTTTGAGTGAAACTTATCCTGATGTGTGAAACAAGGGATTTTGTCGAAATGAAGCGAAATGAAGGGGATAAGGGGCTTGTAAATTCTTGGAGAATTTTTTGGAAGTAGGGAGGGATGTTAGGAAGCAGGGGAAAGTGGAATCTCAGAGATTGAGTGAGGGGAAGGGGTCCAAAAGGGAAAAACACAGGCCTAGCCTAGAAAATTTCCAAGTTGTGGCAAGAAACTAGGGTTTGTGCAAAAATGAGGAATTTGGGGGATCTCAGTGATGGGAAGTGTTTGATAAGATATATTAAGGATAGGGGAAGGTGTATGAATATCTGGATATAATTTTTCTAATGATTTGACCGTCCAAGAGAAATTGCCTTCAAAACCCTAGGAGAGGGAAATGACCTTACCTAGGCGCAACTGAAGCATGAATAAGGTGTGAAATGACCCAATGGAACCTGACATGATGATGAAAACCCTATGAATAATGATAGACTCAACTGAATAGTGACATAGACTGACATTTGGGCAATTTTGAAAGGAGTGAAAGCAAACCCTAGACCTAATGCCTAGTGACCAAATTTTGCTTGAAGACTCACTGAAATGACAAAATTTGACCTTGACACTCTGAGACCACTTTGTAAGAGCATATTTGATCACTGGAGGAAGGCTGGAAAGATGGACACTAACAGGAACTACTGATCGATTATTCTCCCTGTAAATATGAGAGTAAATGAAAATGGAGAAAGAGGCAATAATCCTCAGTATTTCCTCCAGAATAGGGAAAAGATTAATGTTCCTACAGACTTGAGTTTTGTTGATCCAATTTATAGTGACCATGGAGTCCTCAAAGACATGTATTTGAGTGCATCCTTCCTCTTTAGAAAACAACAACACATGTTTTCATTCGAAGAGTTCCACTTGATTGCTTGTCCCTTGGCCAAAACCAGTTGTGTTCTCCTCAAAGAAATATGATAAAACTATATATACTATGCTGACCATTATTGATTGAAGTTTTCTTACAATAGGTCCAAAAGCTTGATTGATCAATGTGGTTCAGTTTGATCACTCTGGGGGAGGGAAGGCCTTTTACCTAAGTGAAGTGACTTATGATGGCCAAAACTTCAACAACAATATGTTTGGGTACCGAGAGATTGTCATGGAATATGACCCAATTTCATGCCAACCATATCCCCCAACAAATGATTAGGGAAGTGATTTAATGACATGATTGTTGGGATTTTTGGGCCATGCCTTCCAAGATTCTTCCAATTCCACACCATCCCAAGGGTTAGAGTGACCCATAATGGTGACGTATTCATTCCACACCTGCTGGTAGAAAGGGAATGACTTGAACAAATCTTGAGAATTTTCCTCATTATTTTTACATAAGGAGCACCAATCCATCCCAATCATTTATCTTCTTTGTAGGACATCCCAGGTGGGGGTATTCTTCACCTTAAGACACCACATTAGAAATTTGTATTTAGCAGGACACTTCTTTCAATATTTCTTTCCACCACGATTTCTGATCACCTACAACTCTTTTAGCTAGTAGCAAAATGTAGCCAAGATTAGGTGTGTAGAATCCATAAGGGGAGATTCTCCAAATAAGTTCTTCATAGTTGTCTATAAGTTTAATATTACCATTAGATATAGATTATAGAAAAATCCTCCAGGTATCCCAATCTTCCTCCTCTAAATATAGCTCTTTTGCTGAAATCCAACCTTGTCTCCAGATTGTTGTATTATTGGCATTGACAATGTGATCTAGTTTGGTGTAATCTCTATCCCTTAGTATTTCTATTAGGGGAGGAGAAAATAAGTTCCTTTGGCCACTACCAAGCTGTGGATGAAGACTAAGTCTCACTCTCTCACCTCTACCAACTCACAATGCCAGAACGTTGCCTATGATATCGAAAGAGTTTATATCAACTCTCCATATTGCTGAGATATTTTCTCTTTGTTTATCATGCATTCTAATCCAATATTCCAGGGAGTTAGAGGCAATGTACTTATGAGTGACTACTAATGTCCATAAATTATGCATTGAGATCAACCACCATCCACATTTTGTGGCCAAGGATTTTTAAAATAAGAGTTTATTCAGGCCCCATCCTCCCCAAAGTTTTGGCATAAAAATTTTGTCACATTCCACCCAGGGTAGAACCCCCCAATCTTGCTTCCCTACCCAGAGAAAGTTTGAGTAGATTTTCCTGATTTTCTTGAGAACACATTTAGGAATCCAAGCTAGAGATTCCCAATATATGGGAATGGATTCTATCAATGATTTGATAAGAACCAGGTGACCAACCCTATATACCCATCTAAGACACCAATTTTTCAATTGCTTTTCCACGTTGATAATGAGCCAAGCCCAATATTCTTGCTGTAGAAGTTGCTTTTGAGATGAAAACCCAAATACTTCAAACCTTCCTCTAGGGAATTTGTTTCATATGGAAGCAACTACGTTATGTGATGGATCTCCTCATCATTTAGATTTTGATAAGATATAGCAAATTTATGGATGTTGATAGACATATTGGTGGCTTTCTCGTAAAGAGAAATATCCTTTGCTAGCATGTCTATCTCCCTGAAACACCCATTACAAAAAATGAGGATGTCATCTACAAAAATAAGGTGGTTGATAGCAAACATCTGTTCAGTGAGAGATCTATGGAAATCCCCATGTTCTTTTGCCTCTGTCAGAAGACGAATTAATCCCTTAGCCACTAGAAAGAATAGTAAAGGGGAGAGGGGTCCTCCCTAACACAACCCTCTTTAAGCATAGAAAAAGGGAGAGGTTTAGCCATTAATAAGGACAACAAAGGAGACAATTTGGATGCAATTGATAACCAAATTGATAAAGTTCAGGTTGAAGCCCAAATGGGTAGGGGAAGCCTGATATAAATCTAATTTACTTTGTCATAGTATTTATATAAATAAATTTTGTTAACTTCCCCCCTTCATATTTTGAGTTTTGATACTGTGCATACCGTCCCAGGCAACTCCAATAACTTCATGGATTTTCAGACCCTCCAGAAAAGTAAATTGTTCTAAGGAAATGTATATGGAAAGGATGAGATTAAGTCTAGTTGCGATAATTTTGGCAATGATATTGTAAATGGAAATGCAAAGGGAAATGATTAGAGAATGATAGAGGGTTGTTTGCCTTGGGGGGTAAGGGAAATGAAGGTTGAATTGAATGAAGGATATATTCACCCTTCCTTCTTGGATTCTTCTACCATCAATAGGATATTGAGGCCTAGAATTTCATATAGCCCCATGAAAAATTCAATAACCTACCCATCCATCCTAGGGCTCTTATCTTTCTGGAAGTTATGCAACACCAATTGGATCTCCTCCTCTAATACCTCCTCCATAATTTCCTTGCTTTCCTCTTCTTCGACCATTCTAGGGAAGAGTCGAGTAATGCAAATTAATTATGCAATTAATTCTTACATATGTGCTTAAAAGAGGTTTTCAAAGTGATGCTTTCCCATAGAGTCCAAACCTTGAAAGGAAGAGACCTCATTTCCATCTTCATCTTACAGACTCTTATTAGTGTTAACCATTTCCGACCTTTAGCATATGCCTGAAAAATTTGGTGTTTTCATCTCTACTTTTTAACTAGATGGCCCTACTTTTTTAAGCACCATTCTCCCCCCTAACACATGAGAATATCATTTTTCCTTTTTCCAAGGTTGATGCGGTTCTCTATGAACTTCTGTGAGTTGAAACCTTCCCCATATGAATTTGCAATATCCTAAAGTTGCCTTTCTATCACCTTTTGGTCCAGGACTTCAACCATTTTCTTCCTTTTGGACCATTCTTTTGTCTTCTATTTGATTAAATTTAAATTTTCTTTGAATTGGGTAGATGTCAAGGCTCCCAAGTGGGGGTCAAGGAATTTCCAGTGGGATTTGATGAGATTTAAGAAATCCTCATTGTTTAACCATGATAAGTTCATCTTGAAAGGGTTGGACAACTTATTTGAGGCTCCTTTAATATATAAGAAAATAGGGGAATGATCCAATATTCCAATAGTTTCAATCCATAAATTCATTAGGGGGAGGATATCCACCAAGACTTCAAAAAGGAGAAATCTATCAATTCTCTTGGAAACCCTATCTTCCCCTGTTCTACAATTCTGCGAGGTGGGAATAATTTTGGTTGATTCCACATGCACTGGATTGCCACAAGCCATTATGCTCCTAAATAAATTAGCAAGGGGATTCAACCATGCTCGAGGAACCCATGATTTAGAGGGTCCAAGGGAGAAATTTACATTTCCACCAATAATTACATAATTGGACCTAAAGAATGATTTACTTAGAATATTGTCCTATAATTACTTATGGTTTTGGGATGGACCATGGATGTTAATCAATGTGAGTGGAAGACCCAAATCTTGAGAGAATTCCTTGACTTCCAAATCAGAATCCATATTCCTGATATTTGTGTCTTGGATTTGCTTGGATCTCCACCCCACAACAATCCCACCTGATCGACCATGGGCATCCAAGGCCAAGAAATTCCATCCCGCTAATTGAGATTCAAGGCATTTTGTTAAAATATCTCCACTGTCAAGTGTTTCCTACAAGAATATGAGATATGGGTCACTAAATTTGACAAGTATTTTCAAATAACATTTCTTAGGGGGACATGCTAAATCTAGAGCATTTAAATATTATAAAGAAGTTGAAATTAAGTTATTCATCAATGCACCATAGTTTTTCTAAAACATTTTTTTAGATTATGCAAGAAAAACTGAGCCCTTACACAAGATGCACAATCACAACCATGATATTATAATGAAGAATAACATGCATCCATTAAACAAAAAAGGAGCAACCATAATGTGAAACCCTAAATAAAATAGACAAAATAGGACCTCATTATTGAAGAGACAACTTATCTATTAAATCTAATTTTATAACAATATCAAGATGAATAAATAGGTGTCATCCAACTAGACATTACAACAAGAAATCCTTGAATAATTCAAGGTTGCACCAAGTAATAAGGAAGGTTTAACAACCTAAACCCTAATCTCTTCTCATGTGGCAAACTTTCCCTTCTCCAAAGATTATTTTAACACCAAAAACCATGGAAATCCTTCCAAAACCATAATCATACATGAAAGAATAATGATATATTAAAACTTTACAATGAACTTGTCCTTCTTTGAGTCCTCCCAAAGATATTCAGCTAAACCTTGTAGGGAACTCCGAATATTCCAATCATGCCTTTAATAAAGAAAAGCCTCCATTATCTATATCATATATATATATATATATATATAAATATATTATAAATAATATATATATATTATATATATATATATAGATATTTCGATCCTTCTAACTTAGGATTTAGAGAGTAGAAAATGAAATTTAATACATAAATATTGTCCTCCCACTTAGGGAACATGCCCTTTGGCCTTCTTCATAGGTTTTTAGGGTCTATAAAACCCTGGCACACCTCTTGGAGAAATAACAAGCCCTAGTACACCACCTTTGGAGTAAATATGATGTTTCATTTGACATTACTTTAGCTTATAGGTCCAACTTGCCACTTTTTCACATGTCTGTTGGGAATTTGTCATCTTTCTATTTATTTAGATTTTATAATATGCATTAATTTGTTTCTTAACGGATTGGACCATTTCACCTAAAACACATGGAAAATCCTCATGCAAATGAATTTCTTCCAAATATGTATAATATGCCTTGAAAAAAGTGTAATGCCCCCAAGATATGTGGAATATGCCTTGAATAATGTGTAACTACCCCAAGGGACCTCTGTTGACCATATAATTTTTTTCTAGTGTCACATGGCACCATTTCAACGAAGCCATTCCTCCTTTATCTTATTTCCCTATTGCATGGCATGCTTTCTCCCTCCTCCAAGGTAAGGTGATTGATCCTTTGTCTTCTTTCCTTGCCATATGTTATGCTTCAAACCTCTTCAAAGGTAGGGTATTTTATCCTTAGGCTTGTGTTTTTACCTTAATCTCACCATTAATCATGCTTTGGGAACTTCTTCAGGTATGTTATTCATATTCTCGGGTTTTCTTTACTCACCTTCTCCATTTGAGGTTTGGCTTAAGCCTAGGAACAAGACTCTCCATCAATGGTGTAAAAATAGGTAATGTAGCCATGTGGAACCTCATGGTGAAATGTCTTTGGAAAATATTCCATTACCAATAATCCTCCACACCTTTTTCCTTTCCTTGAATGATGATAAGTGCTCCAACAAACTAGAAATTTCCATGGCCTCCATGTTATAACATCATTTAACACTCCTGTAGTTCTGATGCTCTGATATGGCCTTGGCCAACCCTTTCCCATTCAAACTTGATCATTTATTAAAAAATAATATTTTGAATTCCATACGTGGCTTTGGCCTTTAAAAAATGTGTACACACGTGGGTATCATAATACAAAACCCGTGTACATAATTTAAAATATGAAAAAAATAAAAATATATCCTATTTTTCGGGCGGGGTTTATGGGTTTCACCAAAAACCCAGCTACAAGATACCATGGCCTAACTGAATCAACTGATTTATGGTGGTATTTATACACCTCATGGGAAGGCATAATCATAGAAGGAGATAGGATATCGACATTATAGTCCTTTTAGTCCCCAGATCAAGTCTAATTTTCACTGTGCCTCATGCACTCCCAGTCATTAGAAACCCTTGTTTCCTTGCATAGATTCTCATCTTCCATTATATGACATCCTTTTGCACATGCTTGAGAGGTGAGATTTGAGGCTTTGGATGGACAGATCTAGGGGAAGGTTTCGTTGGTGTCATGGTCAGATCAGGTTGTATCTTTCTACTACTATATCTTGATGTCAATAAAGAAGCATTGTCTTAAATCTAATATGTTATGATCTCATGTGTTTTATGATCCATGTGTAGTATACCATGGTTTATATGTTTATGCTTGATGTCTAACATGTCGATAATGCATTCCCTTTGAACTACTTGATATATATATGATTCTCTGAACCATGTTGCGGGTTTGATCATTTTGGAGGAAGTAGAGGGTTTGGGCCCTACCGGACTGATATCAAATGTAGGACCTACGAATACTCCTCTCAAACCCAAATTTGGTAGTGTATATAGTCTGGCTCCTTATATGTTTGCTTCTTGTTGATAGTCTGCCTTCTATCTATTAAGGTTGTCAACCCTTACCTTAGGGAAGTTTTTCCCACCAACAAAACTAGTGACTCTGTTGGGGAATAGAGTCTCGTATTTCCTAGCAGGGTTGTTTTTTCCTTGATTTGGGCTTTTATTTCTTGTTTCTTGATTTATTTTTGTATTTTTTACTCATCTACAATATGGGTAATCAGTCTAATATTCTAGATCATGTCTGTATTTTTTATTTTTCTGCGTATACATGTTTTTTCTTGTATACAGAAGCGTACACACGTGATTTCTACCAAGGAAACCCGTGTATAGGCTAGTTTCTTCGAAAACGGTCATGTGCACACGCGACTCTGCCATTACACAGTATTTGGAAAAAATTAAAAATTTCAAAATTTTGCCTTCAGTTAGGGGTGTAGCCTAGTTTTCTTGCTCTTTTGAGGTCATTTACAGTCTGGAATGGTCTTGTTTCTTGATGGTGTCAGTTTCTTTGTCTCTTTTTGCAAAAAGGTTTTGTAAACCTAGCGTTTGCAATTTTTTGAAGTTTTTGCATTTTAAGTTCTGGTTTTAGACCTTTTTGGTAAAGTTTCTGACTGTTTTATTCTTCTAGAACAGTGAGTTGATTCTTAACTTTATTATAATCCAATCTTTTCATTCATTACTTCGCTTTGAATTCTTGAAGTTGACTCATTTGGTTTATTTTTTATTATTTGAGAAAGGTCTTTGCGATTTTGGATTAGTGAAGGATTTTGTTTCTCTAAAATCTTTATGTTTTTTGAATCATTTATGTATCCTTCAGGTTAAGTTGTTCAAGTGTTTTGGTTTCTTAGTCACCTTAGTCTTATCATCTTGATGGCTTGTGAGGTTTGGAGTCTTTTTGCTTGATTTTGATTTTGAGGTGATTGATTTCTTTTCTTTCTTGAAACTTTTGCTTAAAGTCTTTAAAAATTAATTTAAAAAACAATTGTTTTTTCTTTTCCTTTCTTTGATTTTTTGGTTTTCAATCTTTTTAGCTTACCAAAAAGTGTGCAAATCTTTGTATGAGGTTGAAATTTTATTCACTTGGGAGATATTTTCTTGGATATTTGCTTCTCCTTGTTTGGACAAATTTTGGCTTTAGGACTTTGAAATAACACATTTGTTTGTTTAGAGAATTCCATAGAATCTTGCATTGATGCATTCCATCATGCATTAACGTAGTTTGCATTTTAGGCATCTTAGTCTCTTTCGACATTTACTGAATGTGTGAGCGTGTTTAAAAGAAAAAAAAAAAAAAAAGAGTTTTTTCTTTCATAGACTCCTTGTAGAACCTTGTAGAGATCAATTTTCATTGAAAAACAAGAATTTGCATTTGCTTGTAGCCTAGTTTTCTATTGGTTTCTTTCTGCATCAAAATATCATAAGTTTCACTTCCACTACTCATGACCTAAATAAGAACCAATAAAATCAAGTGCTTAATCTAAAATGAACTAGATTTTCTTTTTTTCATAGATACATCAATTAGTCTAGGGCATTTAGGGCCTTGGAATAGGTGTGTGGAGAGTAAATCTCCAAGGACACTCTAAACTGAAACATAGAAGTTGGTTAAATAGTGAAAATCCAACCTCGTTAGGCTATCCAGGAAAGCTATTATAACACATGATTTAAGCATGAGAATGAGTGAAGACAAGTAAAGAGAGATACCCCCTCTCCTACTTGTTGCATCCCGTGCCTGCAACTATTTCACCCGACTTCTGATTATGAACTGGTGACCTTAGTTGCTGTTGAGGCCTCGGAAATCGCTGCCACAACATTGGGGGATAACCACCCGGTCTGGACCTTGGTACAACTCCTTTTCCGTTTGGAATGGTGGCTTCGACTGGAGATAACGGGACCAGTTTCCCGATAATGAAATAAAAGGATGGATGGGTGATGAATAGATTGCTTAAGTGATAGGCAACTAGCTTATTTCTATTGACGAAAATAGGGAAACTAATACTAATCCCGGGAACAACTTATTCATTCGGAATGCAGCGTTAAATAATCTTTATCTATCTAGCAGGCATATAGATGACTCTGTAAAATAAATAAGAGACGTTCAATCATTCAAAGATTGCTTCACGTGAATAGTCACAATGAAGCGATAAATACAAATTACTGCATTCACTATTTATATCATCGATACATATATACGATTGAAAAGGAAGCATGCGATAAACAACCAATAGTGGAATGCATAAGGAATGTTGTGAAAAACACATATATATAAGCGATAATAGCAAGAGCGATTTAAACAACAATTCATATAATGAAAATGAATACAGACGCAGATAATAGTACCATGTGGGCTGTAGATAAATCCGAAATATCAATCGCTATTCAAAATTCCTTCTTCAACACAGAAATGCTTTCAAACAATGACAATAGTGCACATTTGCATAAAAGCCTTCCTCATCAAAATTCAGAATAATTGGTCCAGTTTCATAAAGAATATCCCTGAAGTACAATAGTGCAACTTCAGGGTTTAAGTCATATACAAAACTTTACGACCCTTTCTAAATGCATGAAAGGGTCTATAAATACTACTAAGCTAAAAAAGATCTATGAAACAAAATCCTACTAAATTGGTATCAGTAAATGCGGTCTATCTCTCAGGGGTGATCTGGCAGTCGGCGAAGTGAGTCATGCCTCAGGTTGTTTGCCCTTAAACCTTAGTTGGCTTATCGCAAGCATTGGTTCTACTACTGGCGGTTTGTTGAGGCGCAAACTGAATTGGGCGGCAAAGGTGGCATCCTGAATGTCAGGTATAATATACGCGACAGCATCGGTTAGGCACTTCAAGGCGGCTCTTTGGCTGTATGGCTTGATTAAGAAGAACCAATAAGCATCCCAC
>APFE030877345.1:0-15930 GCA_000404065.3 Pinus taeda | reverse complement strand
TTTCAAACAATGACAATAGTGCACATTTGCATAAAAACCTTCCTCATCAAATTCAGAATAATTGGTCAAGTTTCATAAAAGAATATCCCTGAAGTACAATAGTGCAACTTCAGGGTTTAAGTCATATACAAAACTTTTACGACCCTTTCTAAATTCATGAAAGGGTCTATAAACACTACTAAGCTAAAAATATCTATGAAACAAAATCCTACTAAATTGGTATCTTTAAATGCGGTCTATCTCTCAGGGGCGATCTGGCAGTCGGCGAAGTGAGTCATGCCTCAGGTTGTTTGCCCTTAAACCTTAGCTGGCTTATCACAAGCATTGGTTCTACTTCTGGTGGTTTGTTGAGGCGCAAACTAAATTGGGCGGCGAAGGTGGCATCCTGAATGTCAGGTATAATATACTCGACAGCATCAGTTAGGCAGTTCAAGGTGGCTCTTTGGCTGTATGGCTTGATTAAGAAGAACCAATAAGCATCCCACGTCAAACTGTTGAATCCAACGATCAATCTTGCATTTTTCTCCAGCTCCGGATAGCATGAGTGCTCCAATATATTTGCCACTGTTAATTGACCTGGAGTGCATTGGGAAATTATATTAGATAAATACAGTGTATTATTTACTAATTCAACCAAATTTCCACTGATTGTCTTGCATCTGCAAATTTCTCTTTCTGCTTTCATTAGTTGCGATTGCCATTCTGTGAATAATATCTCTTTGTGCGATTCCAGAATTCTTGGTAGATTAGCTGCCCGGCCTATATCGGAATCCTGCCATTCTATAAAGTTTGTTAGTGTTTCTTCGGCCTGATCCAAATTGGTCCTTGCTTTTTCTACCTTTTCGTTTATAGATGCTACCAATTCGCACAATGGTTCTGCTCGTATAATCTATTGAGATAATAGCTTAACATGATTAATCAATCCCTTATTTAACTGGAGCACTTCTGCTTTGAACTCATCTATCTGAGGGAGCTTTTTCATTTGCTCAATTTGAGTGGTCAATTGAGCGATTTGCTCATATTTCGCTTTAATTGTTCCCTCAGTTGATATTCTTAACTGCTCCAGTGCCGCTGATAGCTCCTTTTTCCTTTGTATTGTGCCTTCATCAATTCTCTACTTTTGCTCTTGTAATTGCTTGGTCAGCTGATTATTATTCTGCTGCTGCACTAGAAATTCTTTCTCCGCCTGCTTTGTCCTCTGCTGAACTTCTAATAGTCTCGCTTGTAGTGAAGAGATGTCTTGGTCCTTGGTCTTTAATAAACTGCTTACCTCCGATGCTTTATCAATGGTTGC
The DNA here is from genome assembly GCA_000404065.3 of Pinus taeda. Lineage (NCBI taxonomy): Eukaryota > Viridiplantae > Streptophyta > Pinopsida > Pinales > Pinaceae > Pinus > Pinus taeda. The sequence continues at coordinate 14,636 of APFE030877345.1, read as the reverse complement.
CACTGAATATGCTCCAGCGAATTGTGATAGCTTGGTTAAGTCATCAGAGGGGTCGAATTCCTCTTTCCATACAACATTGCCCGTTACTGTTAATTCAGGGAATGGGGAAGGTTGATCAGTTCTTCTCCTTTTCCTCTGTCTCTTTACAATAGCTTTATACTTGGGGCTATAAAATACATCTAAAGGGGGGATCTCTTCAATTTGCAAAATGATCTCTCCCGTTGGATCTTTAGGAATTATCTCTAGTTCTTTTGTTTTGGGTAGGCCGCTAGTTTCACCTGAAACCGGTTTCGATGTCGCTTCCTATGTATCACCTTATTTAGAAACCTCATCATCTTTTGAGCACTCTAGGTTATCAATAATTGTACTAAATTGATTCCATTGCTGGAGCAAATTCAGATCAACTAATGTATCATTGTTATTCTTAGAGCTGCTCTCTTCTTGGGTCTTTGCTTGGGTTTCTTCTTGTCACTGCAAATTTTCCTGGGTCACCTCTTGCCTCTGGCTATGCGCTTCCTCCTGCTGTTTTGATGTAGTAGGAGGTGGTGTATTATCTCGTTGCTCAGACTCGCTTGACCTGGTTGTTGTCGGAACAGTCGCTAACAGGTCTAGAGGCAGAGTTTACAACCTCTGTTCTCTAATTCTGTTAAATTCAACTAGCCCTTCATTATAAACATTTCAAGCAAACGACTTGACTTGATACAGTGATTCGGTTGACGTGAACAAATCTTCGAATTTGTCTTCTTTGTGCTCAACCTTGGCCAATTTGGCCTGGTTGAGCGCATTGTAAGCGATCTTCCTTGGATCATACTGTCTTCTTGGAAGAGTAGCCAGAGTGAGCAAATTCATTTTCCCAGCTTCCTTCTCTGCATGCTTGATGTCATGCAGGGTATACATTCCAATTCATAATGGAAAATAAGGCCAAACATGTTTTTTAGCTCTTTTCAGGGTCTGGGTAACCCCTTCAGCACTGATTTGATAAGCTACCTCCCTGGAAAGTAACTTATCGGGGATGTAAAGTGGTAGCACATGTGACCTAGCCTGACTGCCAAAAACTCTGATGTAGGTGAATTTCTCCTCCCCAAACCAACTTGTTACTGCAGTCAAATCTACCCCTGCTTGCTCAGAAATTTTCGGGGCAGGCTTATTAAAAATAGAATAATGAATTGGCAACATAAAACCGTTGCAGATTTGGTACAGGTGGTGCTTATACCCAGTCTTCCATAGTTTTCGATAATATATGTGAATGGGTGTGGGGTCTTGCGACGTCCACCTCCATCCCAGCATAGGAAACTCAGAATTAAAACACAACACATCCATAACATAGGCATTGTAATAAAATGGCAGAATAACCCTCTCTGTGACACGATAGTCAGACCTGAAATCAAGGATGGCTTTGGCTAACTTGTCGGATAATATGACTGCCCAATCCATAATTTCTCCACTACATGTTGCCTCCATTAGGGGAACCATTTCTATGGTGAAATTGGCAGAGTCATGCAATCCCCACAGCCTACACATCATAATTCCAGCATAACAGTAAGGAGAACACAGGGAGTCAACTGACTACTTACCCGAGGTTTCATGCTTGTGTTTTGCTGGATTATGTCTCCAGCCTCGAATTGGTTCAGACTCGGTCTCGTTCTCTGCTCGAAATTTCTCCAAAAATGCAGCATTATATTTCTTCTCTTCTTGCGGCAGGTGATACATTAGCCTTAGGTCTTCGGCTTGAAACGAACGAAAAATCCTCCTGTCTGCAGCTTCAAATAGTCTATTGATAATTGGGAGCTCTTGGATTGCCCACCTTACCACATCCGTATAAGGAAGAACCTGCTCCCGAGCCGCTATTCTGTGTAGAAAGGAGTCGGCCAAGTCTTTTAAATTGGCATCAGATTTGCTGGTATTGTCACATAAAATTTCTACTTCGGTCACCGTTGGCCATTCTGCTTCAATCAAATTATAAGTCCCTTGCCAAGTGGTCCTGGTGAGTCCTAAGCATGTTGTATCTGATATAAGCCCTTTATTCTTTCCAGTTGGATCAGCGACAGCTAGCCCTGCGGCTGGCAGAGCAGTAGGCATTGTAGTCTTCTTGGATTTCTTTTCCATTCCGCTTCCTTCTGTTTCTATGGAAGAATTCTGCGCAGAGTGAAAGATAAGCGCAACACATACAACAATAACGTGAATTGAACAGAATGAAATATATATATCTAGGTGTATTTATGGCGATCAATCGACTTAAGGCGGCCTTAGGATCAAATCCGTGGATAGATCTTCAAGCTTGTTATTCTCATTAAATGGTCGTTATGGCTTGTCAATCTCATTAATTCCAGTTGCTTCGATTAATGGCTGAATGATTTATTTGAAGCATGCTTTGGATGATTTGGCGGTTTGAACGTGGATGAGCGGATTTCCAAAGGATATGGCCTTAATTACGAATAAATCATATTAAACCGCCTTTATGACTGTTACTTTGAAAACTGTTCTATTTTACCCTTTACGCAATCGGGCATCGGGGAAATGCTAAGTTATTGCATTGGTTTTGTTTGGAATCCCCGATCACCGATAGCGATATCACATCGCGTCGGGCATAGCTGGTAGGGCCGCTTAGGATGAGGGCATGGTAAGTCGCTGATCGCCGATAGCAATATCGCATCGCATCAGGTGAAGGGGAGCTTCTTTGTATTTAAGTATGATTGTCGATTGGCGATTGGCGATTGCCGATATCGCATCGCATCGGAGCAAGGATTGTTACTCATGTTACTTTATGCTTTGTCGATATTTGATTGCGATTTCGCATCGGCGGAAACCAAGATGTCCCTTAAGTTGAGCTTTCTTTGTCATTGCGATATGTGATCTTGTGATCGCTTTATCACAATGATAAAGGTAAATCGTTTTATGTTGGGGTTTATCAATTGGTTTTATTAAAAAGGATTTTTAATGATGTTCCCTTTGATTTAAGCGTTTTTTGAAATAGAACTTTAAATTGATACCAATTTGAAACAAAAATTAAAAAAAAGGGACCCATTTCACATTATAGTTTTGGAATTTTAATGATATGAAATGGGGGGTTGTTGTAGGGCACAACAGTTGCCTATCATACGAACCACAGAGGTGACTACTGGGGGAATTCCTGTGGTACTTGAGACAGACATTACATCACTTTCATAGTACTTCTAGAGGGTGCCCTTGCGAAACTCGAGTACTTGCACCAAAAAAGGTTATTGTCTGGAGGTCAAAGTAAATGTTTCTCATACCTTTGCTAGTAGGCTTGGGCCGTAATTATCCCAAACTATCTTCAGAAGGTCCTTATCTTTGCTTTCTTGTATTTTGGTGTCCGGTCTTAATCACCCATAGTGGAAATAACTGGAAGTTTCTTGTTTTGTTGTATATTTAGGGAATTTTTAGTGAGTTCTCTTTGCTCCTAGATTGCAATAAGTTTTTGTTTTTTGAGTCTTTAAAAGTTCTCTTAATATTTAAAAGTGGTTGATCGAGAGATTCTTCGGTCTAGGAGGCTTCGTGGGCTTTCACCTGTGAGTGCCAAGCCTTCATCTAGAAGGTGTAGGAGTATTTTTGTAGCAGCTAATTCATCGGAGATTAATCCTTCTTTAGGGGATCTTATTTCACAAGGTGAACCTAGTTCAGTTCATAATTTGGGTGGAAACGGTCCAGTCCTTGCTAGGGTGCTCTTCTAATTGGAATACGAGATTAATATTGAGGACATCCCTGAGTCCCCCATGAATCCTTTGACACCTCTTCCTTCCCATCTTCCTTACGTCATATCATACATGGGTACCCTGACTCACAAGCCAGAAAGTCCTGTTCAATATCCTTCTTCTTTTTTCCGATGGCCAATGTTAGTGGCGTAAGTATGGCTACTAATACTTATCATGTGCATACCCCCCCTTCAGTTCTAGGAGGGGATATTATTACTATCTCTACTGTTACACCTAGTACAATAATTTTTGGCTCTACCTCCATTTTGGGTTCAAGTGGGGGCACCCAACCTTCCGCCCCTTTCACTAGTGCCTATCCTTTTGGGATTCCATCCAGTGGGATTCCTTCAATTCCTTAAACCTTCCCATCTACTGTTTCCACATCTATGACTTCTATGCCAAGTGGTTCAACATCTTTTGAAGGTTTTTCTTTTGGAAGTGGTCATATTCCTCCTTCCAATCCATCTTTGAACTTAAGATAGACTCAAAATGTTAATCCTTTCCAAGGAGGTCAATGATGGCCAAATCCTTTTGTTAGTGATTTAGGGGTTGGGAACTTATCCCATCTATTTGTTCAACATGGGAGTATGTCATTCCCTTCTTTCGGGACCTCACAGGTCTTTCCTCTACTAGCTAGTGCATGGAATCCTTATCAAGGGCTTTCCCCTTCTTTCAATGTTTTGCTAGGAGGAAATTACCTTATGCATGGTTACCATGCGGCAAGGGGTGGACACCCTCTGAATACTTCTGGGCCACAAGGATTTCCTTATGGTTCAAGTCCTTTTACGAGTAACCCATGGCAACCTGGTGCCTCTCCAAATCTAGGATACTCTTTTCCTAATGTTGGAAATTATGCTCTTGGTGGGTGGAATTATCCCGCTCCTTCGCTCTTACCATTCCCGGCAACTTTAAAATTTCCAGATATTTCGAAATTGACAAATGATCCGATATGATACAATCCAAATTGGCCTTCGGTTCCCACCAAACTTCCATATGATATTCCAAAATTCGAAGGGAAGTCTAGAGAGGATTTTACTGATCATATAACCACGTTCCTTTTATGGTTCTCATCTAACTCCTTGATCGATGATTCGATTAGGTTGATATTATTTCAATGCAGCCTAATTGGAAACACTGCAAAATGTTATATTGAACTTAGAGGGGACACCTTTGCTACGTTTGGTGAATTGGCTACTATGTTTCTAAATCATTTTCAGTTGCATGTTCAATATGATGTTGGAACTGAGGTTCTATCCAGATTTGAACAAGACAAAGCAACTTATATTTCTGACCACATCAAAGAGTGGTGTAGAAGGAAGAGGCTAATTAAGGCATATATCCATGATAAGTTCCTTCTCTAATGGTTTTTGAAATCTTTACAGCGATAGATTTCTAAGGATGTGTCACTCTCTAGAGTGTTCACTGAAGAACATGCCATCTTTAGATCCCAACAGTTAGAACTCATATATTCTCAGTCTTGAGTCCTTTATAAGATTCTGCCTGATGCTCCTCGATCGAAGATTGATCTAGCTAAACCTAAGTTGGGACTCCATGCCGATGAAATTGTAGGGTCAATCGATAGTATTACAATTAACCTATTGAATCAATTGTATTTACAATCCACTTTTCTGGCATAGGCTACACCATCAGTGTCTTTGTCTTCCCAACCTTTAGGGGTTAATGTTGTCCAATCTTCGAATACCAAAGGAGACCAAAAATCAGATGGGAAGAAGAAGGGATGTAGTAAGAAGAAAGATAAGGCGGGGAAGGGGAATGCGAATAAGCCCAGTAATGATACTGGAGAGGGAAATAAGGATTCGAAAAAGAAAGTAAAATTCCCATGAAAATTATGTAATGGGGATCATCTTACCCATATTTTCCCTAAGATTCAAGATGCTCAATGCTTGTTAGCTCAACAAGGTTCTTCAAGCTCCCAGACTATGCTGACTAACCCTTTTCCCCAAGGGCTACAAATTCTTGTTGGCGCTAATGCTGGTTCTAGAACCCCCACAGGGGGAAACCAGGATGGGAATCCACATCGAATGTGTATATGGTGAGGTCTCATGTTGATGTTTCTACAAGATTGCATGATTATGGTGAGCCAAAACCTTCTAAGGCTAAGGCTACTTCTAATATCCCATAGTCACTCCACATCGAGAGGTCCACTGTTGAGTCTATACCTCGAATGCTAAAAGACTCTACAAATAATTTGACTATCAATCCCAATGTTAGGGTTGCTCAGAGCTAGTCTATTATCGAAGTTCTAGCTCAGAGCCCTTGTGCAATGTCAGTGTTAGAGGTACTCCAATTGTGTCCTACACAAAGGAGTGAATTTCTCATTACCATTGGAGTAGTAGATCTGAAGAACTCTCTTGTTATTATATTTGATATTTCAATTGTTAAGAAGAGACTCCCTCATCATATGGCTTTCTAGATTAAATCTACATATCAAAAAATGAATATCTTTTGAGCTATAGTTGATGAAGGGGCTTCCACGTGCATCATTTTGGAAAGCTCTTGGGTCTCTGGAAGTTGTTCCTTCCCCTACTCTCGTTAATGCATTTGATGGTCATTCTCATAGGCCTCATGGAATTCTTCTAGCATTTCCCATTTTTATTGGGGGCAAGGTTGTCAATGTCGAGGTAGAGATAATTGATGCCAACCTTGATTATAGTATTTTGTTGGGCTGAAATTGTGTTTATGCAATGGATGTTATTGTTTCATCGTTGTTTTTCATCCTATGCTTCCCTCATGAAGGGAGAATTGTTACAATTGATCAAATGGCTTATTCTCTTAACGATCCCAATACATCTTCTGACTCTATTGTCCCCTTGGTGAAGAATACCAAACAGTCTGTTGAGAATTTGGGAGTTGGAATGTATTCCTCATTGATGGGTACTTCTGATCTTTCTTCTCCTATTTCTCATGTTAATTCCATTTCATCCTCCAAGATCACTCCTATAAAAGGTTCGTTAAGAACTCATTATTTTCTTGATCCTTGGCCCATACCCCCCTCTACTGCCACATGAGAAGAGGGGAAAGTAAGTGGAATGACATATCCTATATATGTAGTAGAAATCATGTACCAATATATTATGAATTCTGTAGACTCTAACCCAATTATTCTCCATTCAGAGAATTTAGATGGTGATGTGGCTCTGGTTTGGAATGTTGACTCTACTTCGGCTATGGATTTCCTTGACATTATCTTACCATATGAGGAGGCAATCTTAGAAGTAATGATTGATTCAGAAATACTATGGGATGATTTGCAACATCGGTCATATTTTCTCCCTGATTTGCATCAAGTTGAGTCAAATTTTTCCGACCCTTCTTCAACTAGAAGTGTTCATAAAATTATAAATACTTTGGCCCCAACATAGATTTTTGCCGAAGGTAATATGTTTTATATTTTGAAAACCATGATAGTGAATAGTTCTAGGAATCCCAATATTATCGATAATATCTTCAGTGGAGCTACATGTTCCCTTGAAGAAATCAAGATTTATACTGACCTTTTTAAGGAATTTCGAGATGTGTATGCTTGGCCTTATGAAGAAATGCCTAGAAATGATCCATTGATAGTTCAACATAAGATCAAGACATATGAGAATGCTAAGCCTATACGACAAATGCTTCGACTAAGAAATCCTAGGAAAGCAACAACTATTAGAGCTGAGGTTGAAAAGCTACTTAAAGCAAGTTTCATATGCCCCGTTCCTCTAACCGAATGGGTCTCGAATCCAGTCCCTATTGATAAAAAGAAAGGAACGATCTGAGTATGCATGGAATTTAGGGATTTGAATAAGGCTTTTCATAAAGATAATTGCCCACTCCATTTATTGATCAGATCATTAATGAATGTGATGGAAATGAGTTTTTTTCCTTCATGGACAATTTTTCAAGATAATCAAATAACTATCCGTCCTAAAGATCAACACAAGGCAACATTTATTTTCCCTTAGGGTATGTTTGAGTACAAAAAGATGAATTTTGGCCTAAAAAACACTAGAGATACTTTTCAACGGGCCATGTCTTATGCTTTCCATGACATCAAGCACATAATAGAGACATATTTGGATGACCTAGTTTCTCGTTCTCGAAAGAGATTTTATCATCAAAAACACATTCATTTGGTTTTTGAAATATGTCATCATTATAAGATCTGGTTGAACCCTAATAAGTGCATTTTCGCTGTCACATCTAGTCGGTTATTGGGATTCATTGTGTCCAATGAAGGGATACGTGTTGATCCCTTCGAAGTTTAGGCAATAGTTCATTTGCCTCCCTTGTCGATGGTTCATCAACTTCAGAGTCTCCAAGGAAAATCCAATTTCCTAAGGATATTTATTATAAATTATGCCAAGATTACGAAACGATTTATGCGATCACTGAAGAAAGGATTTTTATTTTTTTGGGATAATTTTTCTCACCACTCCTCCAATGCTTTAAAAAAGGAATTGATCTTTTCTCCTCTTTTGAGTCCACCCGATTACCGCAAGGATTTCCTCTTCTATCTTGTTACGGAAGAATCAACCATTGGTATGGTTCCAGTTCAGGAAGATGATGATCTTAGAGAGCATGTGATTTATTATATGAGTTGAGGCTTAATTGGTCCTGAGCTTATGTATTCTCCTATAGAGAAATTGGCTTTGGCATCAATTCACACTGTCCAACGACTCCGTCATTATATTCTGCGTATTTTTCTTTTGTTGGATGACGTCAACCCATTTCAGTTTTTCCTCAGTAGGAGAGTGATTGGGGGGAAGTATAATAAATGAATTGTCATCTTACAAGAATTCAATCTCAAATTTATGTCAGCCAAGTATATAAAATCTTTAGTATTCACGGAATTGATTTTTGAGTTGCCTTGTGAAGAGGATGTTCTTTATGAAGAGTCATTTCCTGATTAACATCTCTTGCTGATCTCTTCACATGATTCTTGGTATGGAGACATCATAGTATACCTACAGAATTCAAAGTTCCCTTAGACTTTTCCGAAGAATGAATGTAGAAAATTGCGTCACCTAGCTAAAAATTATATTATTATTTGTGACACCCTGTATCATCAAAAGATTGACTCAATCCTTAGGTGTTGTTTAACCTTAGAGGAAGATGAGTCTGTTCTTAATGACTTCCACAATGGAGCTTGTGGAGGTCATCTATCTGGGCTTGGTATAACCCAAAAAATATTACGTGCAGGCTATTTTTGGCCCTTGATTTTTAAATATTGCATGGAAGCAGTCAAGAAGTGCCATCTTTGTTAGGTATATACTCAAAAAATGTGTGCTCATCTAGCTCTGATTTCCCCATCATCATTGTCGATCCTTTCACAAAGTGGGGTATTGATTTTATGAATTGTAACCTGGCTTCAACTAAGGGTCACAAGTACATTATCGTAGCAGTGGACTACTTTAAGAAGTGGGTCGAAGCTATGCTTACTTTCAATAATGATGTTGAGACAATAACTCTTCCATGTTCAACCAAATCATTTAACGTTTTAGTATCCCAAGAGAGATTGTCACTGATCATGGTAGTCATTTCCAAAATAAGATGATGTTTTAGTTGGCTTTAAAATTGGGATTTTGGTAGGAGCATTCATCTCCATACTATCCTCAAGCTAATTGCTAGGTTGAATCTGTAAAAAAATCCCTCAAAACTGTCCTGCAAAGGACAATCAATAAAGATAAATTTAACTAGCACATCATGCTATATCCTACACTACTGGATGTCTGTCAAGATTTCCATGGATTTTACTCCCTTTCAACTAGTTTATGGTTTGGAATCAATCTTCCCTATGGAATGTGAGATCCCATCTCTTAAATTAGCAGTTGAACTTCCTCGAGACACATCTAGTCTTGAAGAATTCCTTATTCATTTGGAACATCTTGATGAGCAGCGTCGGGATGCAGCCACAATGAGTGAAGCTCATAAAAAGAGAGTAAAGGCCCAATAAGACAAGACTTTGTGTCCCAGGGTCTTCTTGGAAGGTGACCTTGTCTTAGTCTATGACCAAGATAAGGACACCTTGAGCGTAGGAAAGTTTAAACCCATGTGGTATGGTCCTTTTATATTCATCAAAAAGGTCTTGAAGAAAGGTGCATATGAGTTGGTTGAATTTTATGGAAATGTATTGTCAGAGCCCACAAATGGGATCTATATTAAGAAGTATTATGCCTATGTTGTTACCTAGCATTTGTTTTGTTTTGTAAATATTGTACATAGTTGTTTGTTTCTGTCTATGGGTTTTGTGGTGATGTTGGTATTTTTGATCTGCTTTGGCAGGTTCCTATGGGTGGTTTGGTCTATCTAGGGTTCGATGATGGTGCTGTTAGACATACTCAGAACTTAGCTTCCATTGCTTGGGTAATATATTATCCATCTAGTCAGTTGTTAGTATCAAGAGGCATATGTATGGGTCCTACATCCAACAATATGGCTGAATACAATGTTGTCATTAATTTACTATCTAAAGCAATATCTTTTGGTATTGAATCATTAGTGGTTTATTTGGATTCACAGATGGTGGTGTCTCAATAAAATAACATATATCGTGTGAGATACCTTTTTTACATCGCCAATTTCCGAGAGTGAGATTATTACAAAGATCATTTAATTTTATTACTTTTATTCATATTCAACGATAAAAAAATTCATTTTTTGATTCTATAACTAATCAAGCATTAGATTGCACATTAATCATTCATCACATTAAAGTAAAAGAATATCATATAGTTATCTGTATATATGATCAAATCATTATGAAATTGTTTGTATATAGATAGGAATAATATGTCCAAAATATTACAAAATGTGGACAAATATCTTGCAAAATTAAGGCTTAAGCTCAATCATGTCCATAAAAAGTTCAATCATCTAATCTAAGTTTGTGGGCCCTACCTTGGATGTGCATCACAAAAGAAGACGATGGCTTGCACCACCCGTTAGAAGAGCCGCACCCACTCTCATGGTACTCCTACCACTCGCCTCTAAATGGCTTTAGGGAGATCCTCTATGGTTACCATGGGAACCTGGTGAATCAAACTCTCCAAGTTCCTCTGAACTGTAGGAAGGACTCTCTCTATCTCAGCTGTTGCTCTCTCCACATCTCTATCACGACGCCTATGCCTTGGTAGACCCTTAGGTCTCACTGGTCCAACATTTTCATCATGATCAAATAATCTTTTAAGACTTTTGTTTTACGGAAAAATAATTTTAACTTTGTAATATCATATTCAAAAATCCAAAAAAATCAAGCAACATAAATATTTAAAAATTTTACCCATCTTGCCCCATGCAGTGCCCTCAGGAAGTTCCAGATCCTGGTGCTCTCGGTATTCTATGCATGCATAGGGGTAGTCATCTATAGCTATGACTTGTTCCTCCCACTAGAGGAAGAAATCGTCATCAAATGTTACTCGAGTGACTTCGTCTTCACCAAGTCGCCTGATCAAGTCTTCCTATCTAGCCATCCTCGGATCCCTAGGACTGCTGATGGTTGTAGAAACCCTGGGTTAGAGTGCTAGTACTATCTCAAAGAAAAAGAAACAAAGTATGTTCCCATAGCCAAAATGCTTCGTTGTCCCTCGTCTCATTGAAGACCATTACTTATTCATGTAGGCCAAGAGCCCTGTACACCAATCAAAGACTTTTTCCGATGAAGGCACTCTATTGATAAGAACATGGAATGTTGAGAGGCCTGATGTAGAGATTTTGAGCCTGCTACTCTGACGATGGTAAATATGGTAATCTTGATTGGTAGGCTACTCACATTTTTTATCGAAATCTGAGATCCGATCTTGTCTGTCCTTGGTGTGTAGTAGATATCTATGTAATCAGAGTCATTTAGGCCTCCCTGGGCCCTCTCTTTCAGATCAACTACATCCTCGCTTTGAGAAAGTATTGTGATGAAGTAAATATATTCCAAATTAATTTTTAAGGGAATTTGATCAATCATAAAAACTTCTTTCTCTGGATCCGAGGAATGAACAAGCATGTTAGATAATAGAGTTTGGGTTTTCATATTTCACATCATGAAAAATTTGAGCAATCCACATCTTCTTAATGCATCCAATGCCATTGGATCCTTTAAAACCTCATTATCAACATCACTATTCTCCCTCTCCTTCCAAACAATTTCCATCCTACAATTTAGGAAGATTCATCGATTAGAAATCAAAATTTTCAATTTTTTTGTGTGTACGCAAATTTCTCAAACGACAGTCCCATGTACATGTGACTTTGCCTTTGAAAACCCACGTGTAGGGATTTCTATATGCAGTTTCCAAAGGGCCGACCCACGTACACATAGACACAAAATTTAAAAAATAAAAATGCCATGGTGAAAATCGTGAAATGGAGTTGCCCAAATTTTTCTCCCAAGCTCTAAAGCTCTCAACACTTGCACTTAAAATGGATTTTGGTGAGTTGAAATGCTTTTTTATATTAAAAATTTAAAACCCACTTTTATAAAGTTCATAATTTTTAACTGTATTCTTTCATGAACTTTTTAACTTTTGGCTTGAAGTGTTGGGGGAGGTTGTTTTCCATGATCGTAGACCTATCATGGCAAGTATCATTTTCTTCAATGGCATATATGTTAGGACATATCACCTTTTCCACTGTATTATGCATCTTAACCTCATAGTATGATATTTTTCCATAGGTTCGGGCCCATTATGTTGTTGTTTTCAAACCACTTTCATTTTCTATCTTATAAAATCGTAACATAATGGTAGAGCCATTCCTTACATGGGATTTATAGTTAGATCCTCGCTAGCATATGTTTCCCATGCTGCAAGAATTGCTTAAGATTGGGAGTCCTCTTTAGTCCTGCCATGACTTTGCGATGAAGCCTCATTTCTCTTCTTCTTCACTATCATTCTAGATTTATACCTTAGAGGCTCCTATGTGTTAAGTTGTACTGATGCATTTCATATTGACTACTTGTTACCTTTTGGCCTTAAGCCGACTTCATTTGGACTCATGTATAAGCCACTTTTGACCATGACCTTTCTGCAACTTCAAACCATGATTCATTATCCTCTCTGACTTGACACATTTTATCCATGGAAAGAACATTCATTTGAGTGTCGATGACCAATTTTCACCACCTTACATTGAGCATAGGAATGTTCTAGCCCTAGGAACTAGTGCATCTGCCTTTAACACTTGTTCTTTCCAATGTACTATAGGCATTCATTTATTATTTTTCAAGCTTTAAATATGAAAAAGACAATATATATATTCCAAAAAGAGCATGAAAGATTAGTTACTTCCATGTTTGATGGCAACAAGAGTTAGTTATGTCATCGTTAAAAAAAGAACTCAAAATAAGTCTTTCCTCCATTGGGATGGGACATAGTTTGACTTTAGGAGAGCCATAAAACTATTCTTGAGCCACTCCTCCTCTAGTTGGTTATCTCTTCCAATCATATGGAGAGTTTGTTAATGTCTCATACATTGCAAACTTATATAAAGTTATTTTATGCTGCCATAAAGTCACATATGAGTCGTGCTTTTGTTGAAGGAAAGTTAACTTGTGTCAGCCATTCTGTGGTGTCTCTTGACTCATTTTCAGTCAACCATACCTGGTCTGTCAAGTTGTCTTCAGTATCACATCAGTTATTTGGTCCTTCGCTCGTGCTGGTTAAGAAGTTCTCCATTGAATTCTTGCTGGCAGGTCTACTCTTATCGACTTTGAAAAATTGCTATGAGAGTAGGCCTAGAGCCTCAGCTTGGCCCTATTTATATCATTGATAGGTGACCTTGTGCTCAACATTAATCAGTATCATGGGTATTTGACTGAGTGGTTTCCCTTGTGTTCGACATCATCTTACATTATCACACATTGGGATTCATGCATTACCTTGATTTTCATTTGACATTATGGGTGGATTCCTCGCCTCTGTGTTAGCTCTCATTATTGGCTGGTTTAGATGGTTTTTGTTGTGCACTAGCCACATCTTCTGTACATCGGAAATGTACTCCAGAATGGTTACTTCATCTCTTTTCATCCGAGTTCTTCCAAATTATTGGCCTGCGGGTTACACTTGTGTTGGTTGATGTGGCATGCCTTAATGCCTTCCTTCCGACAAATCTTTTCCCATCAACTTCAACTCATTCTTTGGGAATAAGATCTAGAGTCATTTTTTAGTACGTTAGGGTTTGTAGTCATCAATGGTAGACACCTTCACTATCGACAGTGAGAATACATCAATGTCTCCTAATTGATAGATTCTCTCAAGTGTTTGAAATCAACACATTTATTCACACTCTTTAGATTGTACTGGGGTACCTTGACTCTCATCATCATTATCGATGAGTTGTCTCACGTTTGTTAATGGTATACATCGAGACCGATAATCAAACGATTTATCACATGGTCAACTTTAGCTCATTTATTCCCATAGTGTAGAAATGTACCATCTGTGGTTGGTGAAGACCTCGGGTTGTGTCAGCATCTTGGTTCACTTGTAAGATCTTTTAGTTTTTTGCCAGTGTTACCAGCCACCCTTATATGTTGCATTTCCTCTTAGCATCATCCTATATGTTGACAGTCAAGTTTATGCAGTACCACTATTCCACCTATATGACATGGTACTATTATGAGGATCAGTTTTGCAACATCTATGATCACACATCCTTCGAGCATTATTGATAAAAAATTATTATATATGTGAGATAAGTAAACATATCTCTATTGTGTTCCATTGCGACTATGATCAGATGATCCACTATGTAATCTTCAGTCTTCTTTGTACACTTATGTATACATGATGGATTCACTTTGTACTTCATCAACGAACATGCTTTACTATCTATGAGCATGGGTATGCCCATCTCAAACACGAGCCTTCTTTCTGATTCCTTCTCCATGTATTCAGTGGTATGGAATCTGGTGATCTCCTCTCAGGTCCTCAA
>APFE030877338.1:0-11203 GCA_000404065.3 Pinus taeda | reverse complement strand
TTACAATACATATTTATACATGCCGAAGCATCCAATACCATGGACCGAAAACCATCACATCCAAAACCATGGACCGAAAACCATCACGTCCAAAACACATGTGCGAAAATCATGCAAAAAACCATAGGTGGATCCGGCCAACCTAACATAGGGTCCAAAACCAAAATTTTCCGGGAAGCTGCCCCAAACCCCATAAAGTGGGGTTACGGGTACCCCTCAAACCCCATAAAGTGGGGTTACGGGTACCCCTCAAACCCCCTGTTAACTATGTGGAAAGAATATAACACAACCTAACAACCAGTAAAAGATTGCATTGGCGTGACGTTTCTGTTTGAACATATACTGACACGATTTGGGTGTCCGAAGATTTTGATGAGCGATCACGATACACATTTCCTGAATGAAGTGATCAGTGCGTTGATGAATGAATTCTAGGTGTATCATCAGAAAAGCACACCGTACCACTCGCAGGCTAACGGAACCGTGGAAGCATTTAACAAAGTATTGGAGACCGCGCTGACAAAAGTATGCAATGCGTAGAGAAATGATTGGGACCTACATGTCCCCACAGTATTATGGGCTTATAGGACCACATGCAAGAAACTAATGGGATGGACACCTTTTAGGCTGGTGTGTGGAGTGGAAGCCATAATGCCGATGGAATATATCATGCCTAGTCTACGCATAGTGGCGCTCATAGGTATGACGAACCGCGGAGCCCTAGAGGAGAGGCTCGCGTAGCTGGAGGAACTCAAAGAAGAACAGTTTTTGGTAGGATTCCATCAGCAAGTATAAAAGTAGCGCGAAAAGGCATGGCACAATTGACATATCAAGCTGCACACTTTTAGGGTGAATGATTTTGTGTTTTTATACGACAACAAGTTTGATAAATTCCCAGGGAAACTCCAAATGCATTGGATGGGACCACATGTTATTAAGGAAGTCACGATGGTGGTGCGGTGCAGTTGGTGAAACTGAATGGCGAACTCTTCCTAGGAAAATTAAATGGTAGTCGATTGAAGCCTTACACAGGTGGCCTAGCCATCTGACTAGCCACCTGAAGTCGATTAGGTAGTGGCTCTGTGCGCTGCCAACCTCGCAGCGGTCCGAGCAGATTTGGGAGGTCTCCGAATGAAGATCTCTGCACCAACAAAGTGACTCCAGGGCGAGCCACAATGTTTGTGTTCGGGGCTTGTTGGGCGCAGGATCCCCCAAGGCAAGTTTTGGGGCTTAAAGCCCAAGTTTTGACAACATCCAATGTAAAGACTCTGCGAAGTGTGGGCGCAGAGCGCGAAGTTGTAATTGAGTCACAGGGTTGTCTACCCTTACTTTTGTAATGAAATGTCAGCTGGAGAGTTCTATCCATGGTCCGCGGGCCATGGGATTATATAAATAGAACGAGGCTCTAAGTGTAGAGACAGCTTATTAGATCTAAGAATCTAAGAGAAGATGAAGCATTGAGTCTTGGTTGAAGTGTAAAGTTGTGTCTTGGGTCGTAGGATAGGAGAAGGCTCTGCAGCTGAGTGCGAAGAGGCCTAGTAGTCCGCAGTTGAGTGCGCAGACCCCTGCAGCTGAGTGCGCAGGGTGAGTTGATTCTGTAATTGATTAAGAAGTAATAAAGAAAAGTTCTTATCATTCTATGCACCTTTTTTCATGTTTTATGCATTAAAGTATATTGGATATAAATTGCAAGTTAATGTTTATTTGTTGCACGAACTTATATGAATGTTATTGTTTTGAGGCTTCTGTGATCAGTGCTTTGTGTGTTGTTTTCTTCCGGAGTTCTTTCATTCATGATTGTTTGTATCGACGTTTCAAGCCATCCACCATGGCTCATCATCATTATATGAATGTGTTGAATAAGTGAAGATAAACTAAGTATCGGTTTAAGAAAATCTAACTAACAGTTATAAGAAGATAAGTAAGATCTGTTGTAGAACTCAGGGAAAGAGCGCAAATCGTTGCCTTAGCATCGCGAAATCACCGTAGCCCTTGATCAAGGGTTGCGCGGAGGCGATCTAGATAGAGCAGGAAGGCCTCATAGGTCAGGGAAGTGTGCGGAGTGACCTGCGTGAAGTTATTCCTAGTTGGACTAAGTTGACCCATCAAACATCTCAAGGGTGTGGAAACTTGGTTCGAGCATCCCCCCATACTGCTTCAAGTGAGACCTCAGTCCGCGCTCCACGGGATGTTGCTGAAAGGGCTAGTAGTACATGGATTTGTTTGGCTAATTAACTATGAACCTGGGTCAGGCCCCATCAAGCCAACATTGACCTTCCTCAGGAGCTATAGGACCCCCAAGAACCAAACGACCGCTCTAGGTGCCCAAACCCTCAGCTAACTTGCATTTTTAGTGATCTTGACTCTTTTTCACTCACATAAAAAGGAAATCCAGTGGTTGTGACCCTCTAGTTGCATTGATAACCCTGCCTCCCAAGACTATAGTCTAGATTTCCTAATTCTCAGCATGCGACCCTGAAATCTGAGCCACATTTTCAGGGCTAGCACCCAAACCTCTACCCAAAACTTGATAGAAATTTCCAAAATGATGGATGACACAAGGACAGAGCCATTAATGAAAAACTTAGTAAATAAATTGGCATATCTAGGCCTAACCATGACATACATTTCGCCAAACACATTGTGAACATGTATTCTACATGTCATAAATGCATATATATGATCATAGAGGTTTGATATTTATATGAGAATCAACAAAAAGGTCTAATTACCTCTCACAATGGATGCAATAACATATATTAGGTCATGCATTCAATAACCATTAATTTACCAATCAAAACATGTTAAGATCCATAACTAGAATCTATCATGAAACCATGTTTATAACTAGCATATAACCAGAGTAATAAAAACGATAGAACAACCATCAAATACACATAATAACAAGTGTAAATACTCATGAAATAAAATAGGAAAAGAGCTCTTATTAACATATGAAAAATCAAACCAAGTGAGGTACTTCCACATACCACTCGACCTTAGATTGCGCTGAACCATATCTCTCTTTCAACCAATCACCCCCATGCCATATTCCAAGCATGAATGTGGGATCTCATGGAATAATCCAAGAAAAAACAAATCAAGGCCATAAAGGTCAAACCACCTCAACCCTCTACTAGTGATTCCACCTCAAGATTGTACATCATTAACAATCACAGGATCAGTCTCTACCCAAGTTATCTAGGGCTCGAGAGAATTTGTTCCAACCCAAATCTAGGATTGGTAACTCAACCCATAACTGTTGTAGGGCTCTATATCATTTGTCCAACCAAGACTCCAGGACTAGTAACTCAACCCACCAAGGGATCCATAGCATTTGTCCAACCAAGGATTCCAGGACTAGTAACTCAACCCAAGTTGTTCCAGGGCTTCTAGAGCGTTTGTCCAACCAAGGCTCAAGAACTAGTAATTCAACACACAACCATATGAAACATGAACACCAATCAGAAACAATCAAGTGGGAAACACACAACACCGTGGTTATCCATGAAATGGCAAGGCTAGGCAAAACCACTGTCAATCTAGGAAATCCTTCATGCCAATGACAAATCATACCCAAATAACCACATGCATATACCATGCATGCCAAAACTAGAAATGAAATCATACAAGCAACTCGATACTTGCAAAGAAATCCATTTGTATATGTTGATCCCATTGTCCCCTCACGCTATATTGCTTTTCCTTTGCCTTCTTTTCCAAATCCAATGAAAACTAAAGTGCTCCAACAATGCTCCAAGATTTCTCTAAGTGTGCAAGAGTATTAGAGAGAGAGAGAGAATATAACGAGAGTCCCAAAGACTGAACTGACAAAGCTATGAACTAATCCTCATAATAATTTTTATCATTGAGGCCTCTATTTTCATGATTTTCCTCTATTTTTCCTTCAGTTTTTCCTCACATGCAATTATGTGACCTTTCACCATCATTTTCTCCTATTTTCCATTATTTTCATAAATAAATGTCAATTAATGCCTCTTTTCCTTTGGAAATCATCAGTGATCCCCATCACTATGTGTTTTCTCAACATTCAACTTGGAATCTGTGTCCCATGACCTTGGTCTTATTTTTCTTTTATTAACTTTATTACATGGGATTTTAATTGGGGTTATTAAAATGTCCCTTAAGCAACAAATGAAGGAAAATAAATTAGATCAAAGGTATTATGGCCCCTATAAGATGTTTCATATGATTGGAAGTATGGTTTACAAATTGGAGTTTCCTCCATCTTCACATGTGCATCCAGTATTCCATATTTCTTGCTTAAAGAATGTAATTGGCGCTAAGATCCCAGTCCAAACTCTTTTACTAGAGATTAATTAAGAAGAGAAAATAACACTAGAAACAAAAACAATTTTGGAAACAAGGCCTAAGGAACTCAGAAATTGAGCAATTACTGAGTACCTCATTAAATGGAATAACCTACCAATGGAAGAAGCATATGGGAAGATGTGTTTTTCATGCATAAACACCCATAAATAATCAAATGTTGAGGACAACGCTTATTTGAAGGGAAGGGGCATGTTAAGCCCTCTATATGACTCATGTTAATCCAAAAATCCATGATTAAGTCCTAGATATTGAGTTATTACATTTCTATTGTTACATTGTTATGTAGGTTAAAACCCCTCATGGTCCCATTTTTATTATAATTGTATCCTTCGTCTCCTATATATATAATAAGGATACCTAGTCTTGGGATCATCAAATATTGTCTTATTCGTTATACTTATTATAAAAGAGGATTTCCCCCTCACAATGAACTATAATTTATGGTTTTATTATCATTTTTAAAGAACAAGGATCTAAATAAGATGCCTCTTAGGTTAGTTAGAAAAACATATAAGGGAGTACCTTCATTTTTCTACAATCCCTCGATGATTTCCCCACCTCTTACTTATCTTTCTCAACCAACACACATCAAATCATAGCCCACTTTCCATATCCAGAGTCTAATTAGTAAGTGTTTGATAAGAAA
The DNA here is from genome assembly GCA_000404065.3 of Pinus taeda. Lineage (NCBI taxonomy): Eukaryota > Viridiplantae > Streptophyta > Pinopsida > Pinales > Pinaceae > Pinus > Pinus taeda. Next base: position 6,204 of record APFE030877338.1, on the reverse strand, counting down.
AAATCATTTTTAGGGAGTCAAAAACACAACGACATTATTCCAATCCATGATTAACATTTTTTGGGCATATTTGGGTACCTAAAATGCATTTAATGATCCAAAGTGCTTCATCCACCATTCCACTTGTGATTGGAAACACCAAACTCGTGGTTTTTACTACTCTAACACCCATATGTCTTTTCTTTCTATAGGAAACTCTCTTTATGCGTGAATGAATGAATTCATGTGTCAATTAATGTCCTAGAGCCTTTTTTTTTAATAAGTCTCTAGTCCCTTTAATATTTTTCCATAATCAATGGAGTCTGTTGTTGTAGAGTCCCACATTTTCCCCAATATCCTAGGCAGTTTGTTGATCAAATTCAAAATCCAAGGAATATAATCATCCCATTCCTTTGATTAAATTTTGAAGCACTATTGTTGTTTCCACCCCAACTTTCATATTATGAGGGTGAATATTCAAACTACCTAATCATTCGCAATCAATTGGTTCTTAGGAAAGGGGGAAAAGGCTTAGATTTAAATTCAAATTTCATGGCAATGGTTTAGCATGACATTTCCCCACAATGCCCTCATTTTTTTACCACGTGTGGTATCATAGCTCATATCAATGCTCTTATGTTCCCATTAGGTTGTGTTAGTATATTTATTAATCATGCAGTTATATAACATATATATCATTATTGGATTCATCTTATTCATTTTTGTTGCAATATAAACATGTCCATGATGTCATAGGGAATACAATGACATCATCATAATTAATTACAAATTAACTCGAGGGTCAAGGTGGGGATTGTTGGATCCTCGAATTGTCCTCAATTTTGACACTTTTTCCCATTTTTCCATCCATACCATATATGTTTTGGTATATGTTTACAGGTCATAAGGATATCAATGTCATTCTAGCTATGACAAAAGGGATTAAATCATTATTTCCCATAATCTAGACTTTCTTTTTGAAATTGAATAAAATATCTCTTTGGCTATCGAATTGTAACATTTACGAACCTGAATCAATTTTCCATAGCTCAATCCATGGTTAAATAATATTAAGAGACTCTTAAAGCGAACAAAGGACATGAGCGGATTCCAAATGTCAAAGACATGCTTATCCTCCTATTATGCTAACTCAAAGGATCAACTAGATTCAGAATCTGTTCGGTCAAACATCTAGGTCAACATTTTTTCGTTTACAAGAAAAGGTTTCAGGAATCGGTTTTGGAATCAAGTGAGCTCGGAACAAATGATATAAATTGAGCGAGTTTCATGTGTCTGATGTGTAGAATAAGATCTACATGATTTTCTATGACAGAGCAAGTCGAGATATAGAGGATTTATGTTGGATACTTTGTTTTAAATTGTGCCCAAAACTCTCTGCTTTTATTAATCAATACTTTGTTTTTGAAGTGTGAATGCATCCTTAGTCGAATTGATTTGAATTCTTAGCACTTAGACTCAATGGGAGGGCCCCCTAGAGAGTTGTAAGATAGTTAAATGTTGTATTTCCTTTTAATTTTAATTATCTTTCAATTTGGTTCACAATTAATTTAATTTTTCATGTACTAACTGATTTCAATGCCACGGGATTGAGTGCTCATTAAACTTGAAAACAACCAAAAATATTTCATTTTGCAACTATGTTCATTAGGAGTTTCCACTTAATCTCATGTTCAAATGGTTGAATTGATTCAGATCTCCATTGCACACACTAATAATCTATCATAAGTTGAAGTTTCATTTTTTCTCTTTAATTCATGCAATAGGATTCTAGATAGTTTGGTTCTAGAATCAATTTCAACTCTGTCAAGATAGAATAGGATTTCAAGCGGTTGCAATAGATTAAGATTTCATTTCAGCTAGTAGAATAACCCCTTTCAATTTTATGCAACTAGAATAGTCCTTTTAATTCAACGCAATTAGATTAATCCTTTAAATTTGATGCAACTAGAATAGTCCTTTGAATCCAATGTAATTAAACTAGTCATTTCGATTTGATGCAAGCATAATAGATTCAATTCTTGTTCTTTAATATTGTTTTTGGTAGCATACTTTACCTTTTCAAGTTTATAGAAGGAATATGTGCATAAAGTTGAGATGGGTTGATCTTGATTTAGTTCATCTCTACAATTTCCTTTGATATATTCAAGATTTTTTTGTCATTTTACAATAAAAAATAAAACTCCCAACATATATTGTGCACATGCACTTTGCAAGTACACAAACCTTGGTTTGAAAATTAATGAAGTAATATAACTATTAATTAAATTACCCGACATGTTGGTGCCATTATCGGGGAAATGTATATAGGACTTTATTTTTGGTTTACATGTCAAATTAGATGCATTCCTTCTTTAGATGCACAATTTAAATCAAATTGAAATCACTTAGGATGCATGTATAGAGAATGAGATTCCAGGGGTAGATAAATTAGAGGTAGAGGAAGTAGTTCAACACCAACATCACCAAGACATGAAGTTCCACACCATCCACTGATACTCGCATTCCATTCATAGCAAGTAGAAATAGACTTCTTGAGGTACATAGGTCATAAATTCAACATAGGGATTCACCAACTTCATCCATATGTTGTAGTTGAAGAACCTACATCCCCTATGGAAGGAGTTGTATTCCTCTCTTCAACGAGTGAACAACTCCTAGGACAAGAGTTAGAAGTGCCTACTGAGGAAGAGGAAGAATTTTTTTTCTGATATACCATCAATAGAAGAACTGAAGGAAGAAGTAGACAACCCTATTGTTGAACCTTACATTAACACTGAATAATCTATGATGGCATGAGAGGGGGAAGGAGAAGTAGACAACGTAGATGGTGAAATTAGGATTGGTGGAGGAAGATGCAAAGGAGGAACTAGAGGAGGTGTGCAAGGTGGTAGAGGTGAAAGGGGATATGATAGAGAACAAGACCCTTATGAATTCCCTATTTTCGATGAAGATACCACAACCACTATGAAATATATCTCACCTTCTATTCTTTCGAATTTTCATGGATTGAGAACTAAGGATCCCAAGAAATTTATTTTTGAGTTTGAAGTATTGTGTAGATCATATGTGATGGCCTCCCGCCGATTCAAAATATCTGATGAGTTGATAGGACTTGTGTCCTTGGTGAATTTATGATTGACTTAATTTCGCTGTACGTTTTCTCAGTAAAGGTTTTAGGGTTATTCCCGGACCCGTCGGTTAACTCCTTCACACCTGTCGGTGCTCTCCTATACGACCTCGACCTTTTGTCAGCTATTGTCCCGCTCTTTTGGTCATTTGCACCTTTTTCCACTGTGAGTTCTGTTCTGCTCTGCGGGAGCTCTGTTACCTCCGCTATCCTGGTCCCTGTGCTGGTATTATGGGTGTTCTCGGCCCTTTAACGCCCTCGAGATAGTGTTTCAAGGGTTTATGGAGGCGACTCTTCTCGGTACAGAGTTTTTATTTTTGTTATAGGTTTGTTATTTCGATTTTCACTGTTTAAATGTCGCCTCTGTTCGATTAATTGACTGAACTTGCACCATGACAGGTTTCCTCCAGGCTCGCACTCCTCGACTTGCTGCAAAGGTAATTTCTCGCTCTGGTTATACTTCCTTATCCCTTATTTATCCGACCCTAACGCATTCGTTCCGGGTCTTCAGGTTATGGAGTTCATTTGTCTTTCGATTTCTGTCCTCTCAGCTACAGGTAAGCTTTGTGCTTTTTACCCCCCTCTTGTTGGTTGTTTTCGTAATACTGGTTTATGCCTGTAAATATCCTAACAGGCTCTCATTTTTGTTGCAGGTGGTCTGATGCCGCCGGCCTCTGGAGCTCGATGCATTCCACGCTTCTACCAATCCCTTGCATCCTCCAGCGCTCCTTCCGGGTAGGGCCCTTCCATTTAGCTAGACTTTGTTCTTTAGGGTTCTGAGACCGGTTGTTAATGTTGGACTGTCGCCTGAGCGGTTGGATAGTTGGGTTTCACTTTAGTTCTGTGTAACCCTCTTGGGTTCTGTACGTTGGTCCTTCGCTGTGAATCTTTTGCATGTAAATATTATGGTTCCGCTCTCGTACTCTGTTTCTGGAAATGGGTTTTTGATAAGTTCGAACCCTCGGCCTGCAAGTAGGTTTTTGCTTGATTTTTCAATTGGGTGTTCGGCTCGTTCGACCCCTCGCCTGTAATCTTGTTATTTATTTAATATAAACCCTCTTTCGTAAGGGTTCCGTTGGGTAATCCCTTACCCTGAACGATTTCTTTGATGTTGTCTGGTTGTGTTGTCCTCTTGCTCGAAAACTTGGTTTCGGGACTCTGTTTCGAATGGGATCTTGGTTTCGAAGGCCGTGAGTGCCTAGACTGTATCTTTGCTTTATTTATAATAATGATTGAAATGCTACAGGTTATTTGATTTCCTTCCGACAGTTATGTTAATCATAAATAGTTGGGTTTTCATTGGTTACCTGAACGTTTGTTTACATTCTTGAAATCTCGTTCTTCTTGAACTGGCCGTGATATAGTCGGCAACGCTTGCTCTCCTTTGTGAATGTTAGCTATCTCGTCATTCACGTATTCTCGTCCTCGGACTTAATGTGTTAGACAACGCCTGCTCTTTTTGTGAATGCCTCCCGTCTTACTGTTTCAACGCAATCATTACACAGCTTTTGTATATTTATGCCTGAAATTTAGTCTACACAGTAGTTGTAAATCGATGCATGAAATTTAGTTTACACAGTGGTGATTTCAATACAGAGTATAAAAAAAATAATGATTTATTCTGAAATGACTGTCACTTTCTTTTTCTGTTTGAGGAATCGTTTACAATGATTATCTTTTTGCTTTTAACCTCCTGAAGCATAACTATTCTTGGTAGAACTGTCCCAACAGATGGGGTAACTGTTTATCAGTTCATAACTGTCCTTAACTAATGTAATGTTTTTAAAGAAGCTAATTAACTATCACTTATTTTTCTGTTACTAATTCCTATTAAAAAAAATAACAGTGCACAACTTTAATTGACCTAATCCTATCAACCTTCTGACAAATAAGTAAAATAAAACAAGTAAATAAAATAACGTAACTGACAAGCCTGACACCTGTCCAGTTAAACATAAATGACTGTGTTCTTGTCTCTCCCTGAGACTGTCAACCACCTTCTGTCTCCTCAGAGCTGGATGCTCCTGCATCAGGCTCCCGGGGTGGCAAAAAGTCATGGCTCCGTTCCATGAGGTCGTCGACAGAATAGCCTGCTTTCTGTATTTGCGTCGCATTAAGCCACGAACTGTCCTCTATTGGACGGTTCGTCCATTTTACCAAATACCGCAAATACTCCTTCTTGCGTGTGCGCTTAGCTACCTGTGTGTCTAGAATCTCTTCGATCTCAACAGGTGGTGCCATCGGCATCTGTCTCGTCCACGAATCTCCTTCACATTTGGTGTCCCGCGGCGGCTCTGCTGCTGCATTATTTGCTGAACCTGTGACATAAGGAAACAGATCTGCCACGTTAAAAATAGGGGAAATACCAATCCCTGGTGGCAACTATAACTCATAGGCATTCGCAGACAATTTGCGAATGATCTTGCAGGGCCCGATTTTCTTGAATTTCAGCTTGTTGTACTCTCGTTTTGGAAACCGTTCCTTACGTAAGTATGCAAGGACTTCGTCCCCTACATTGAACTGAACTTCTCGATGTTTTGTATCAGCTCGCTGCTTGTACCTCTGACTGTTGTCCTGTAATTTTAGTTTAACCTGTTCATGTAAATTGCTCATAGCTTGGGCGAAATCTTCCCCATCAGTGCTCCGTTTCTCAAGTTTCCCCAGGTCTTGTAACTCATGCACTCCTCGCGGATGCATGCCGTACAGAATCTGGAATGGACTGTACCCGGTGCTACAGTTAGGGGAATCGTTGTATGCGAATTCTTCTTGCGCAAGTACACGGTCCCAAGTCCAGGAATTTTCACCTGTTAGACTTCTAAGCAAATTTCCCAGACTTCGGTTTACTACCTCCGTTTGTCCATCCATCTGCAGATGATAAGCGGAGCTGAACTGCAACTGGGTATTCAACTTTTTCCACAGAGTTCTCCAAAAATGACCAGTGAACTTTACATCTCTGTCAGAGATAATGGATCGTGGAAGTCCATGCAACCGCACAATCTCGGTAAAGAAAAGATGTGCTATGTAAGTAGCATCGCTGGTTTTCCTGCATGGTACAAAGTGCGCCATCTTTGAAAATC
>APFE030877334.1:0-23846 GCA_000404065.3 Pinus taeda | reverse complement strand
GTAAATAAATAAAACGTCTTTTTATACTTACTCAAAAGGTATGGTAAATAAATAAAAATATAAATAAACTAAAAATATAAGTAAAGTGGAGGTATGGTAAATAAATAAAACGTCTTTTTATACTTACTCAAAAGGTATGGTAAATAAATAAAAATATAAATAAACTAGACGCATTGTAAATAAATAAAACCTCTTTTTATATTTAGTCCATAACCCTTGTTCTATTTATGAAGGCTCAAGAAAGAGGTTTTATTGAATTGAATCCTATGGGACAAATACCATATTTGTAAAAAAGGTATGGTAAATTAATAAAAATATAAATAAGCGAGAGGTATGGTAAACAAATAAAACATTTTTGTTTATATTTACTCCATAAGTCACCTTGTATTTGTGAATGGTATGGTAAATTAATAATAATATAAATAACGAGAGGTGAGAGGTATGGTAAACAAATAAAACAATTTTTTATATTTACTCCATAAGTCACCTTGTATTTGTGAATGGTATGGTAAATTAATAAAAATATAAATAAACCAGAGGTATGGTTAACAAATAAAACATTTTTTTATTTTTTATATTAGTACCATGCAAAAAAACATTATTAACCCTAATATTAGTATTAATAAAAATAAAAATGGCACATGGTATTGGCCCATGGTATTCACCAAAATGGCACATGTTATTGACCCATGGTATTCACTTGGAATGTAGCCTATTTAAATGGGGGAGTTAAACCAGAATAGATCCATTCTCGTAATTCAGCTCTACAATAGACATCTTTGAGAGCCCCGACGTGAGTGATCAGTTAATATGTGTATATGCAAACTAGCATAGAGGAAAAAATATTTGATTTGCATGTTGTAATTTAAGTATGTTAAACATTTCTAGGCTTGAGTTAAAATAAAAATTAAAATAAAAATCAACTCATTAATTTTATTAATTTATTAAATTACTAATAGTTAATTTTTAAGCTCCAGGTTTATGATCAACCCATGGTATTCATGTGAGCATAGACTATTTAAAGGGGAAATTCTATCTTAGATCCATCTTAATTTTGGGTCTACCAAGTGCTCAGAGGGATAAATAGATTCCATCCCCCTAAGAGTGGTAGATGTGGAGTTAAGATGGATATAGGTTGGTTTTTATGATAATGAAGATATTAAATAGACTTAGGAAATTATACTGTAAAAACATCTTAAGGTGAATGGTTAAAGCATAGACATTGGACAAGTATATTTATATACTTCTGTTTTAAACTGAAACAAATCCAGGGCTAAAAGGAATGGATTGATTGCATTAGTCATGCTTCTATAACTTTCCAACATATGCTGGAGTAAACAGATTGTAATTTGGGTAATTTTTCTAATTGCAAACGGGAACATACTTGTGTATTGGCACGATGGTTACGAGGTCCCTAGAAATGGAGTAAACATATTGTAATTTGGGTAATTTTTCTAATTGCCAATATGAACATACTTGTGTATTGGCATGGTGGTTATGAGGTCCCTAGAAGTGATGAATTTGAATTTTTCTTGGTTTTAAATATAATATTAGGTTTTTTCTCATGCTTTCTGTGAATGGCAGGGGTGAATTTTATCTTACACCCACTAGGTTATCAATATGTAATTTCCGTAATTTTGATTTCAAAAGATATTTTAAAGAAATGCAATGATTTCGTTTGTGTATTCAATAAACAAAAGATTTTATAATTGAGTTAAATATTCGCCATGCCTGGTGAGAGATTCGCCAAAAAATTATATATACATATCATATTATTGATAAAATTGCCTTCCATTTTTCCTATATACCATGGAGATTCGCCCATTTATTATACATGTAAATTTAGGGGGGGTTCTTAAAATTTTCCCTGTTATAAGTTGTGTGAAGGAAATCACGCCATCCACCGTTCTCCCTTCCTTGAAGAGACTAAAAGAGTTTTGGATGATCGTCCAGTTTCATTGCTATGACTTCCTCCTGGATATAAAAAAACTCTTGCAAAGTCCTCCACCGGTTGAAAATCTCGCTGGCCCATCGTTGTGGTTGGCCGAAGCATCTATCATTGAAAATGAACCCTCTGAATCCATACCAGATGAAATTCAAAAGGTAGAGATAGCAGTTGACCCAGTCTTGCCTTCAGAGTGCTCATCTTCGAATGATACCGTCACTGAAGAGAAAGAGAACGACACCGTTCAAATTATTTTCATCAACACAGACTACGATGAACTTGGGGGCAATCCTCCTGTTCCTTTATCATAGGAAGGAAGTTCATTAGAGTCATATCCGGCCGTCTATTTGGTCCCACCACCAAGCAACCTAGTCGTTTCCTTCGACTGGAATCTACTAGGAAGACCCCGTTTACCAGCTAGTGTACCATTCAGAATCATTGTACAAGCTTACAGAATGGTCATGGCTGGTACCATCATCGATGAAGGGGATTTTGTGAGTATCCTTTCCTCAACTATTTGGAAAGCGCTTGGTTCGCCATCGCTTTTGCCTGTAATGAGAAATCCGACATGCTTCAACAAAGGAACCAGTCGACCTTTAGGGATCCTTCCAAATGTGCCCATTACTTTCAGAAGGAAAACTATTCACATGAACGTGATGGTAGTTCAAGGACCCTTGGATTATAATCTACTCCTTGGATGCGACTATATTTATTGCATGGGAGCCATCATCTCCTCACTCTTTAGAGTAATGTGTTTTCTGCACAAAGGCATGATGGTCAAGCTCATGGACCAAATGTCATTCCCTGGTTCACACATCGTAAATAGTCAAATGCCATCCCTAAATGGTCTTTTCATGCAAGGAATGTCTTATCGATCTCCAGTCCGTCCACCTGATGAGCGCAAGTGATTCAGAAAGATGTGACTGAAACCCAGGGGGCATGCACCCTGTTGTGTTTCAGCAGGAAAACCTTCGGTATAGAGTGGATTTCCGTGAGGGATATATGACTAGTTTGACACCCATCCTCACAGGAATGGGATTGGACAAGAATAAGATACCTTCATTAAGGTTATGCTGAGTGGCATGCGGTCACACCACTCCCCTTTTTCTATCTTGGTAGACATCGCCAAGGAAGCTTTATGTCTACTACGCAGATGGAACTTTCGTGGTAACTTGGAAATTTTTCGCTATACCAGGGGGCATGCAAACCTTTCCGCATGCAAGGGAAGAATGGCTATTTATATTTTAAATTTTTAGGACCTCTAACCGTTTAAACCCATAAGGCTAGTCGTTTCCTAACTCGTTAAAAAATAAACCCTCCACGAGCAGTTTTAGCGCATAGCTCAAGCCGTTAAAAAATAAACATAAGTCATGAGCAAATGTTTCCCCAGCGTTTAAGCTCATTAAAAAATGAACCGGTAAATAACGATTGTGAATGCCTTATCACCAGCTTTTGAGCCTTGGCCATGTTCTCATCATCACCTCCACTCTGTTTTTAGTTGATCATTCACCCCCATATGATTGTTTACCCGTTCGAGGAACATCTGTGAAGAGTGATTCTATTAGCCATCCTTGTGACACTACCGTGATTGGAAAATTCCAAATTGTACCTGGAATCAGCTGCTACCCGAAACCATCACTGGTTCCTCGAAAACGAGTCTTCTTTAAGCTCTTTTCAACTGACTCATAAAATATGAAAAGATTTCCAAGCGATTGGCCTCTCCGGCTCGTTAAAGTCATCGGAAGTGCTATCCCTCCTCTAGATTTTAATATTTTTGGACCTGGGGGATTATTACACAAAAAGATCGAGCGCTTGTCTTGTTCGGCTCGTTAAAACTATTGAAAATTCATCCCTTTTGTACTATTTTGTGCTTTTTTGGACTTAAGGGATTATATGATGAAAAAGAATCATTGGAATCTCCTTTCCGTTCCTTTCAGACTCTCTAAAATTTAAAGGGACCGAGTTATCTTTGTCGTTAAACTCGTCAAAACCAAATAGCGACAAACTCGTCCGCATGGACGAGAACGAGTTTCACTGTCGCTAGGCTTGGTAAAATATAGCGACAGGTTCGCCCGAAGGGCGGATTATAGAACAAGCATATGTTATCCTCCTCAAGCTTGACAAAAATAAAGATGTATTGGTCAGTAATGACTGGGGAAAATTGGGAAGAAAACTTGAAGAAACTTTATTGGTAGCAAGTCGCTCTTGAACATGACACTTTCCTTCCGCATCCATGCCGGGTTGGGTTGTTCCGTTCATTGGTTATCACCATTGGTCCATCACACCATCCATCTTTGGGGTTAACGCTACCAATCCATCGTCACTGTCATCGATATGTTCAAGAGAAGTCATTTAGACAATTCACCTATGTCTCACCCACTGCAATACATTCATTCTCCATTCCTTCATGACCGCCACCTTGAACCCTGTATCGTCAGATTGTTTTCACCTCCAAAATCATTTGCTTTGTTCCATGTAGTTGATGTGAGATTTATTAAGGCTCTCCTACGATGCGTTGCTTCTTGTCAACATCAGCTCATTATCCAAGAAGTTGACTTAGGAACAACCCTTTTAGTACTTTGAAGCTTGCATGCCTCAATGGAAAGTTTCTCACTTTCGGCGACAGGTTTACATCAATGGCCTTCAACTAAGAGATTTTACGTGGTGTTTGACGCTAAGTCCTTTTTCACACCATGTGAACTGTACTGTAGTACCTTGAAGGTCATTGTCATCATTGGTGATTCCTCTCATGCCTGTTAACAACTTACATCATTGGTTGGTAATCAGGTGATGTCTTTCCATGTTCGACTCCAGAACATTTTTCACATGGATCGACTTGTACTCTGAGTGAAGATTGAATGAGTTTTGAAGACCTAGGATCTAGTTTCATCCATCCGGGCTGCGATATATTCAGGAATATAAAGATATCAAGTGTACATCATTTCCGAATAGATGATCATCCAAACCAAAGGATGATGAGTCCATATCATCAGTTTGTCACATAGACGATTGTCTGTCCTATGTACATCAAAATGAATTTATAAATATGAGCATGGGAATGCATGCCTCAGCTAGATCACGAAAAAATGTTGTCAAAATAACGTATTGTATTGTATCTTATTACAGGTCGAAAAAAACTTTAGATCCTCATAGTAAAGCATTTCACCCGACATCAGAAAGATTAACGACCTCATGCTTTAGGGGGCAACTGTTATAGACATTTTTGGGAACTTCAACCCCAATCATAAATGTCCATAAAACGAGGTCTCCTAAGTCCCTAAAAGTGTTGCTTCACTGCCTAAAGGAACAAGGTCAGTTGATTACATCATCTCCCAGAATTTTTCCACTAAAAACGGCTCATAAATGGTCAACACTAGACCATACTGAAAGCCCATTGCAGAGGGTGCGATGTATATCACCTTCCTAGTGTACAACATGTGATGCATATTGAATTTCTCCTTTGTAAGGCGCGATGGTCGGGAATGGACAAATGGAAGGGACAAAATGCAAGGTGGAAGACCATGGAATCTTCCAGAAGCTTCCCCTCTAACACTTGCATCTCTATTTTCAGCTAGGGATGAGTAAGAGATCATCATTCTCCAAGTGGAAGCAGGAACTATTATAGAGAAGACACTAATCAAGACCCCAGAAGATGACTCACCTCCCTATAATCATCTATATATGGATCCCTCATCACAGAGATCGAGAGGCTGGAATTTTGTATCTTATAGAGAAGTGTAGTTGGTTTTCTAGTGTGTATATTCATAGTGTTGGGTGATCTAAGCTTTACTTGAGGTGAAGAAGGGATTTCTAGCTAGAGGATGATGTTGGGTCAGAACATATGGTTGTAATCCTCTTGCTACTTTTCATCTTAATAAAACTATTTTAGTTTTCTTCCATATTCTTGTGTACATGTCTATATATGCATTTTTATGGTTAACACACATCTGGTCATGTGTTATTTATGAATATAGATCTTTGTTTCTTCAATAGTAGTATGTTGTTGTGATTCCACAGGTTCTCTTTGAAGCTGGGCGGACGAAGAAGAAGCGGCGAAGCTCTATCGAGGAGAGGAAATCAAGCACAATTCTAAGGTTGGTCCTCTTGGTTCTCCTCTTGTCTATTTTCATAAAAGAAAATGAAAGTAGACTTTACTTGTTTGTTTCTAAGATAGGCACCCATCTTAGTGGGAATAGCAGCATCTGAGTGGAAACTATTCCCGGTAACACTAGGACATCTCTCAGAGCACCTGAAACATAATATAGTAAGTAATTCATTGCATAATATATGATAAAAATAACAGAGGCTTAGGTGTGTACAGAGGAAGAGAAAAATCTAATAAAGATTAAGGCATACCTGTTATGGCCATGCAAGGGTAACAATGACAACATAATAGAACCCTCGCCCCTTGCCCAACCGTGTTTGTTAATGCATAAAGTCCACCTGTGAATGAACCCCAAAGACAAACCAGAATAACTAGAGAGTTGAGAGCAGATCAGAAAAAATGCATACCAAACCCTCGAAAATGCATTGGCCAAGCTAATAGAAGACTCGCGAGCCGTTGGATGAAATTAGATGGGGGTATACCGTCGATGGAGAGAGAATTTCGAGGTGGGAGGGACATCTGGAGGACATTCGATGAATGTCTCAAGGCCTTCTCCCGCCATAGCTCGGAATGCATAGGAGCACAAGAGTTATTACCATTTGTAGGCTTGACATATTAAAAAAATCCAAAAGCTATACTTAGTAATTAATACAATGAATAACACATTAAATTATGGATTAAATAAGTTGTATACCACAGATCTACATATGTGTAGTGTTAAGTGCCGACTATATGGTTTATTACTATAATAATTCATTTAATTTTTTTACTTTTTATTTTTCCGAATTAATATGGAGATTTGATAGTTATTGTATTGCTTCTATTTGATAGCCAAATCACCCATGATGGAAAATTTTCCCATCAAATTCCATCTCTAGGCTAAAGAGAGCCTCTTGATCCCATCAATTACTTTATATTTCAACAAATGGAAATTAAAATATTATTTATTTATCAATATTATTAGTCTTAATTTGTTTATATAAATATTTTTTATGATTTTAAATACACAATTATAATTAGTTAAAACAAATATTCAACCGTATATCGATTTAATATTTTAAAATAAACTGTTACATCTAATATAACCATTTAAAATTAAATTGTTATATTTAAGATAAAAAAATTATTTATATTTATACTCCTTAATTTTGTTCATTCGGCCTTGATTAACGTTGTTTGTTTGGTTATATTTTTATGATTCACAGTATACCAACTCTATGTGCATGCAAGCTTTGGTGATATTTAATGAGAATACTTTTTTCTTTTAATGAGAAAAGCTTCTTAAACAAACAAAATTTCAATTATTAACATTTACGGTATAGATTAACGGTATAGATTCATCTCACAAAGAGTTTACATTTCAAGAATTTGATTTTATTGATTTTTTTTATCTTTTGAGATTTAAAATTAAGATATTTATGGTTGGTAGATCATGATTTAAAATGTATCTAGGTTATATATATTATAATCCAAAATACAAGAGATGCATGTTTGGTAGATCATTAATTAACATGTGTCTAGTTTATGTATATATGATTGGTCAAATAACTCAAAATACGGTTAACCATAAATTGATTTTTTGTTTTATTAATAAATTTACTTTTAGTTTACTTTTAAATTAATTTAATATAATTTATTTTTTATTTTCATGTAATTTGACTAAGTCAAAATGTTTAGATAATATAAAGTAACAAATTACAACATATATTCTATATTGGCTGGAGTAGTGTTGGAATTTAAAAAAAGACAAACTAGTCAAATTGGATGGTTTTAGCACCTCCCCACTAAACCTTGATCTCGTCAGTTACTTTATGTTTCTAAACATGGAAATTAAAATATTATTTATTTATCAACAATTTTAGAAAAATTCTTATCATTATTATCACTCTTAACTTGTTTATATAAATATGTTTTATGATTTTTAAATACAAAATTATAATGAGTTAAAAAAAATATGCATCAAATATATTGATTTAATGTTTTCAGATAAGTTGTTATATTTCATATAACCATTTAAAATTAAGTTGTTATATTTAAGATAACAATTTATTTATATTTATACTCCTCCTTAATTTTGTTCATTCCACCTTGATTAAGGTTGTTTGTTTGGTGTTTTTGGATAGACAGGGTGGCGGGAACAAGGAGGAATGATCTTAGATCAGCGAGCGCAGGGGTTTTTTCTGAACGCCTATGAAGGGTGGACGAGGAGGGAGCGCCACTCCCTCCTACAAGGAGGCCCTGGCCAGCAGGGGGAAAAAGCCTCTAGAAGATGTTAGGGAAACAGGGGTGGAAGGAGAGAAGGGCATGTAAGTGGGGTTAGAAGAACCCACAGAAAATTATCAATATCATACAAAAGACAAGGAGGCAGAGAAAAAACAACAGGAAAATAAAGACAAGAAACAAAAGGGACCCTACAAACCCATAATAAACATAACTCCCGGGGTGATTTTAAATAATCTGGAGTTGCAGGTATACAAGGAACATATGGGGACATATGCCATTATCTGCAAGTTCATGGGACTATGGCCCACTGAGAAAGCTCTACAATCATGGATTAGATACCACTGGAAACCTAAAGGAAGCATATATCTTCACCTTGGATCTAAGGGTTTCTTTACGGTGGTGTTCAGAAATATTGAAGACAAGGACAAAATATTTGAAGGAGGGCCGTACTTTTATACTACTGCAATACTCTACATGAGACCTTGGATGATGAACTTTGTACCAGAAAAGGAGACCTTTAGTTTAGTCCCGGTTTGGGTAAGACTATACTCTCTACTGCTTGATTACTGGAAAATGAATCGCTACTGGCCAAAGCAATAAATTAGGATACTTTTTAAAAGCCTTTGAAGCCACTAGAAGGAGAAAATATAGTTCCTTTGCCAGAATTTGTGTGGAAATGGACCTATCAGGAGCTCTACCGGAGGAGATAATCTTGGAAGTTTTGATGAAGAATGGGCACAAACAATAGATTATGAGCACATTCCATTCAAATGTTGCAAGTGCCATGAACATGGACATCTTTTTAGAGACTATCTGCTCAACATGGAAATAAACAAAAGCAGAAGCACTATAGTGAAAGAAGTAGACAACTTTCAGAAAGTAGTTAACAGAAGTAAAGGGAGTAAAAGAGGTCTAAGGAATCAATAGCGAGAAGAACAACAGCTCAGACAAAACAATTTCCAGGGGCTTTAGGAGGAGGGAGAGAATACTAAAGAAGAACAAGCAATGGAAGGAAGTTCTGCAAAAAAGGAGGAAGGGAAATACCCGGTACCAACACAAAATGATGAGTACTAGAAAGAGGCCACCATGAGTGATGTTGATTAAGAAATGGATCAGGAAACAACCCAGAGCGATATGAAGATGGAGGATCACGAACTTTAAGAAATTTTGGAGAAAGAGAATCTAGATCTAGAAGGCTTCATAGAACAAGGAACCAAAGAGGGAGTGGATTCGTTACCTCAAAAGGAGTTCCACAGAGTTCAACAGCTGTTCATCTGGAAAACCCAGAACAATGGATCCGAAAAGATAAGGAAGAATGAAAAAAAAAGTAGCGAAGGAGTGAAAGCTTTGAAAGCTACACCAGGATTAGCTCCAAGAATCCCAGGGAAGAAAAGAGACCGAAAAAAATAGAATGAGTTGTTGATGGAATGTGGGAAGCTAGTGATAGATTCACGTAAGATGAAAGATCTATCCAGTTACTCGTTTTAAAATCTTTGATAATGAAGTTTACTTATTGGAATATAAGAGGTCTAGGCAATAAAAGAAAACAAAGATTATTAAGTAACAGAATGAATCAAGTAGCACCGGATGTGATCTTCATTCAGGAAGCAAAATGTTCCATTCAAAAGATAAAAGAGATTCACGGTATATGGCTCAATAGATTTGAGTCTTTGGAGGTCAAAGCAAAGAATACAACTAGAGGTATTCTCACGCTTTAGAACCCCCAAAAGATTGACATGATAGATGTATATGCATCTAGAAATTATCTTTTAGTGGTCATTCGACCAGTGGGAAATAAGGAAATGTACTTGGTTACGAATGTGTACAGCCCCCAAAGGTTGGAGGGAAAACTCTTGTTTCTTGATTCACTGAAGAAGCTCAGGGAACGTCATGCAAAAATCCCCTGGATCCTGGGAGGGCATTTCAATATGATAAAAATGTTGTCGGAAAAAAAAAGAGGAACTAGAATTCTAACCAAAGACTCTTGTGAGTTTCAAACCTTCCTAGATAGTATGAAGCTCGTGGATATCGCCATGATTAATGGTACCTTTACTTGGAACAGTAAAAGAGGAGGAGAGTCTCAAGTGGCATCCAAATTGGACAGATTTATAATATCAGAAGATCTTATGATCAAGGACAAGGACATAGTTGTGAGTATTCTTCCCTTTGTAGGCTCAGATCACTGGCTGGTACAACTAGACATTCAGGGTATAGACAAACCCAACAACAGACCTTTCAGATTTGAAAAGATCTAGCTCTCCCACCCAGACTTCTATAACAACATTGTTATCTAGCGGGCAGAAGATTTGGATATTCAAGGCACTATAATGTTCCTTCTTCAAAAAAGACTCAAACACATTAAACTCCAGCTCCGAATAAGAAGGAATTTGGGAACATTTTTGAAGATAAGGAAATTGTGGAAGGAAAAATGCATAGACTCAACCAAACCCTTATTACAGAGGGTTTTGATAAGGAGCAGAATGAATTGGCAACTAAATATCATCAAGATTGGGACAACTTATGTAAGCAATAGGGAATTTTTTGGAGGCAAAAATCGAGAGTGCAATGGATAAAACAAGGAGATCGCAACACCAGATTCTTCCATAGAGCCACTATGGCAAACATAGCTCACGAGAGGATTTCTACTATTAAGGACAAGAAAGGTAATATGCTTATCACATATGAAGAAATAGAAACAGAACTAGTTCAACACTTTCGGGGCATTGCTTAGGAAACCTGCACAAACAGAGATCAATCTATCAGGGAGATCACTAAGCATATACCTAAGCTAGTCTCCAAAGAAGATAATTGCAACCTTAAGAGACCAGTGTGTGAAGAGGAGGTCAAGGAGGTCCTTAAAGAGATGCAGAATGGTAAGGCACCAATTCCGGATGGGTTCAATCTAGACTTCTTCAAAGCTTGCTGAAATATTGTAAAACAGGACATTTTGAGTGTGGTGGAAGACTCAAGGAGGGATAAAACTATCCTGAAGGCGCTTCACACCACCTTTATTACGTTGATCCCTAAACAGGATGTAGCCCTAACTCTTGATAGTTTCAGACTCATTTCCTTGTGCAATGTTGTCTACAAAATCATCTCCAGAGTGGTTGCGAATAGACTCAAACCCATTCTTCCTACCTTGGTGGCAACTGAATAGTCAGGATACATGGAAGGTAGACAAATCCTTGAAAACATCATTCAAGCTCATGAGGTGGTTCACTCTTTGATAATCAACAAG
Organism: Pinus taeda; assembly: GCA_000404065.3. Lineage (NCBI taxonomy): Eukaryota > Viridiplantae > Streptophyta > Pinopsida > Pinales > Pinaceae > Pinus > Pinus taeda. The sequence continues at coordinate 12,335 of APFE030877334.1, read as the reverse complement.
AGAGATTGTATGATCATGTAATTGGACATAGCCAAAGCCTATGATAAGATAAACTGGACATATATCAGAAAAGTTCTTGCTGCTTTTGGGTTTGATCATAACTGGATCAGATGGGTTATGGCCGTAGTCACTTCACCGAGCTTTTCAATCCTAGTTAATGGATCACCCTCAGAGACTTTCACTCCTTCAAGAGGCTTAAGGCAAGGAGATCCACTCTCTCCCTTTCTTTTTATTCTAATGATGGAAGGACTGGGGAGAATGATCAAACAAGCGAAGGTTGGGGGCTCAATAAAAGGTCTCCAACTTTTGGAAGAAGGGCGTGCTTTAACATATCAACAATTTGTGGATGACACTATGCTACAAGGGATCCCCACAGTTAAGGAAGCTATTGCCTATAAGGAAATCCTGAAATACTTTGCCATGGCTTTAGGTTTGGATGTAAATATTTCTAAATATAAATTTCTTTTCTTTAATACTCACATTGCTATTCAAAGAAACATTGCCAGAATTTTGGGCTTCCAAACGGAGTTCCTCCCCTCAAAGTATTTGGGAGTTCCTCTCACCGCCAAACCCTTACACAAGAGCACACGGGAACCTGCTATCAAAAAATTGCTAGACAAGGTCAAGAAATGGACCTACAGATCTCTAAATTTGGTTGGTAGGTTGGTGCTAACCAAACCTATCCTTCAATCTATCCCTGCCTTTATGCTATATGTTCTACCAACTCCTCAAAATGTTCTACATCAACTCAAATCCATCCAATGAGACTTCCTCTGGGGCAAGGGGGAGGAGCATAAGAAATGGGCCTTGGTAGCTTGGGATAAGGTATCCAAACCTAAGAGCTTTGGTGGGCTAGGTTTGGATGACCTTGACTTGCTGAGCAAGGTTCTAGGTGCCAAAGTACGGTAGCATTAGGTTAAAGAGCCAGAGACTCAGTGGGTGACCATTTGGAAAGAAAAATATGCCAACTCCTAGCATAACCATGATCTAATAAGAATGTCAGGTCACAGAAAGGGCTCGCACATTTGGAACAAAGCCTGGGATAAGAGGAGTTTGGTTCAAGGAAACAGCTTCTGGGAAATCAAAGAAGGAAATCTCAACTTGTTCTTGCAGGATAGATGGCAACAAGAACCTATATTATTAAAGGAAGACCTAAGGGATCTCAAGGAAATCACTGATAGCAACATACTTTCTAAGGTGAAATACTTTTGGGAGCAAACCAATAACAATGATAAATCGAGAATCTGGAGGAATTTTGATTTTAGGGACAACAATGCCCTGAAGGCTAAAGTAGAAACTCTAAAGGAGAAGTTAGATAAGAGGAAGATTATGAAATCTGAGGGCCATGATCAGCTAAGATGGGACAACAATAATGAGGGGTTTTTAACCTCAAGGAAGCAAAGCTCATTCTCCTTGACCTTAATTCTCAATCTCCAGACAAAACCTGGCTTAACCTTTGGAGACACTAGGGTTGGATGAAGATTAAACTTTTCATGTGGCTTGTTCAGCATAGGAAAATTCTAACCTGTGACAATATTAGGAAAAGGGGCATTCTGGGACCTTCCAGATGTCAGCTTTGTGAGGGGCAAGAGGAAACCATGGAGCACGTTCTCAACAGTTGTATGATCTCCTCTAGTCTGTGGGACTCTTTTGCTTCTATTTTTGAACAGATGGATAGGGACATAAATAACATCTGTAACACCCTAACCAACTCGAGAAAGGATTTTACAAACAACGAAGTCCTTGCCACAGCTTGGGCCCTCTTTCCAAGCTTCATTATTTGGAATGTTTGGAAAGAGAGGAACAACCGAATGTTTCAAGATGTGAAAAGAACTTCCCAATGCATTTTTGAACTGATATTAAAACAGCTCAGGGAAACAATTAGCACCATAGTGTGAAACATCCCCAAGAACCCTTCGACGGCTACTGACCTAAGAATTCTCTGTGAACTGGGCCTGCAAGGCATCCTTCCTCAGGGTCTAGATAGAAATCCAAACTCTCTGAGGGACGCAAAGGATTTCTGGCACCCTCCTCCAAAGGGATATTTGAAATACAACATAGATGGAGCTTCAAAAGGCAACCTGGGCACAGCTCGTTATGGAGGGGTCCTTAGAGATGAGGATGGTAGTGTCCTCTTCATTTTCCACTATCATATGGGACAGGCCACTAATAACTTGGCAGAACTGATGGCTATGGAACAATGTTTAGAGTTCTTGAGTCAAGACAACAGACAAAATGTGATAGTGGAGGCTGAGTCTGAACTTATTATCAATTCAGTCAAGAAAATCAGCGTGGGTTCTAAGCAAGAAATAGTATCGAAAAATTGGAGACTAATTCAAGGATATCAATGGATTCAACACCACTTCAAAGCCTCCATACAGTTGGCTTTAGGCATGTCTTCAGGTCGGCGAACAAAGTGGCTGATTTGCTTGCCAACCATGGTGTTATTAGTACAAAGATTAGAGTGGCTTCAAAATGGCATGAGCTGTGGTAGAGAAGGTTAATGGCGGTTGTTCAGGAACAGGCAGAAAATGATAAGCTAGAATTTAAAGACAGAGCCTGGGACCAAGGATCAAATTGATTCAACCTTTGCTTTCATCACCAACATGTGTCTTCATTATCGGTTAGACAGTTCTGTGGCATGGCAGATTCCTAGTCTGGTCACTCATATTCCCAGAGCAAACAAGTGGATGCTCCCTGGTTATCATGGGGATCGAAGCGCGTCCCTCAGATCTTCGTCTAATTACAAACCCCTCATCTATTTATGGTTTCAGGTTCGGGCAAGGAAGATCCACAAGCGCAGACCGAGACCGGTTTTTTTCAAAGGCCGATCCTTCAAGATTTTGGAGTCGCGGCATGGCTTACCACCCCCCAGGTGGTTTCTAGTTGATCGCACTGCTTTTTATTGGAAAGCGGTTTGGATGAAAAAACCACGCTGCCATTCACCCTCCAAGACGTGGTAGGGAGAGGGTTCCATAAACCGCTCTTCCCCTCTCACTATCGTCGACCCTTATTATCCCGTGCGATATCGACATCATCCGTTGGATCTAGTCATCGACGATCAACAGTTGCGATGGTTCGTGCAATTTGGGGGCATGACTTTTATACTTTGGCCTTTTTGACGGAGCGATATCCTCCTCGATCGTCGATCTTAATGCTTTTTTATTGGATGGCTCAGATGAATAGGGATTTTTCTTAAGTGGGTTTGCCGATTACTTCACGTCCTTCCCGGAAGCCAGGTGGCATTTTTGTTCGTTTTCCATGGGTTCAGGTTTCTTTGTAAAACTTTAAAGTTCTAACCTAGAGGTCTGGTTCTCCTTGCATGTAAAATTGTACATTATTTTTTTGGTTTTATGAAATAGAGGGATCCTTACTTGCTTTAGCAAAAAAAAATGTTGTTTGTTTGGCTATATTTTTATGGTTCAAAGTATAGAAATTCTATGTGCATGTCAGCTTTTCTTTGGCTGTATTTAATAAGAAGTTTTTTTTTGTTTTAATGAGAAAAGGTTAAAAAAAAACAAAACCTTAATTATAATGATCTATTATTAAAATTTATTACTAGTATAGATTCATCTAAGAAAGAGTTTGCATTTCAAGAATTTGATCCTATTGATCCCTTTTGATGTTTAGTAGATTTGGAATTAAGATATGCATTCTTTGTAGGTCATTAATTATGATGTATCTAGGTTGTATATATACGATTGGAAAAATAGCCCAAAATATGGGCAACTATAAATTGACTATTTTATTTTAATTATTAATTTTACTTTATAATTTAATTTAATTTATTTTTTATTTTTATATAATTTGACTAAGCCAAAATGTTTAGATAACATAATAGTAACAAACTACAACATCTTTTCTATATTGAGCTCGAATAGGCTTGAAATTTCAAAACAGATACAGCCGTAAAATTCGCTGGTTTTCGCACCTGGTTTTCGCACCTTTTAGCACCTCCCCATGAGTATTCGCAATTTTGGAATTTCAAAACAGAACTGCCAAATTCAATGATTTTCTCACCTCCCCACCATTATTCACAATTTCAATAGAAAAAAATTGACGGTTTTGTAATTTTCTTGTTTGTACTTGGTAGGAAAATGGTTTTCGCACCTCCCCACCAGTGTTCACAATTTTGAAATTTCAAAACACAGCCGCCAAATTCAATGATTTTCCCACCTCCTAACCATTATTCACAATTTCAATAGAAAAAACTTGACTGTTTTGTATTTTTCTTGTTTATACTTGGAAAGAAAATCAAACCATGACGGGAAATTTTCCAATCAAATTCTATCTCTAAACCGGAGAAAGCCTCTTGACCCCATCACTTCCTTTATATTTCTAAACATGGAAATTAAAATATTATTTATTCATCACCAATTTTAGCAAAAATGTTATTGTTATTACTACTCTTAATTTGTTTATATAAATGTTTTTTATCATTTTTAAATAAAAAATTATAACTAGTTTAAAAATATATTCATCAATATATCGATCTAATATTTTAAAATAAACTCTTACTTTTAATATAACCATTTAAAATTAAGTCGTTATATTTCAAATAACAATTTATTTATATTTATACTCCTTGAATTTGTTCATTCCACTTTGATTAATGTTGTTTGTTTGGTTCTATTTTTATGGTTCAAAGTATACCAATTCTATGTGCATGAAAGCTTTTCTTCGGTGATCTTTAAAAAGAAGACTTCGTTTTTTAATGAGAAAATGTTTTAAAACACAAAATCTACCATGATTTATTATTATAATTTATTAACAGTATAAATTTATTATAATTTATCGATCGTATAAATTTATTTGAGATAGAGTTTGCATTTCAAGAATTTGATTTTATTGATTTAGCATGATGTTTAGTAGATTTGGAATTAAGATATGCATATTTAGTACATCATTAATTACGATATATTTAGGTTATATATGTATGACTCACAAAATAACCCAAAATATAAGAAACCATAAATTAATTATTTTATTTTAATTATTAATTTTATTTTTACTTTAATTTAATTTAATTTAATTGTATTGTATTTTAATGCAATTTGATTTAGTCAAAATGTTTAGGTAACATAATAGTAACAGATTACAACATCTCTTTTATATTAAGCTAGAATAAGATTAGAATTTCAAAACACATACACTGGAATTTAATGATTTTCGCACGTGACCACGAGTATTCACAATTTCAACCAAAAAACTTCAAAGTTTTATAATTTTCTTGCTTGTATTTAAATCATCCCATGACCAAAACTTTTCCCATAAAATTTCATCCTTAGGCTAGAAAGACCCTCTTGACTTCATCAATTACTTTATGTTTCTAAACATAAAAATTAAAATATGATTTATTTATCACCAATTTCAACAACAATCTTATTGGTATTATTACTCTTAATTTGTTTATATAAATATTTTTTTTATAATTTTTAACTAAAAAAATATTCATGAATATATGGATTTAATATTTAAAGTAAGCTGTTATATTTGATACAACCATTTAAAATGAAGTTGTTATATTTAAGATAACAATTTATTTATATTTATACTCCTTAATTTTGTTCATTCCACCTTGATTAATGTTGTTTGTTTGGTTATAATTTCATGTTGTTTGTTTGGTTATAATTTCATGGTTTAAAGTACAGCAATTTTATGTGCGTGCAGGTTTTGCTTTCGTGATCCGTAATAAGTAGAATTTTTTTAAGGAGAAAAGGTTAAAAAGAAAATTTCAATTATCATGATTTATTATTAAAATTTACTATGAATATAGATATAATTAAGAAATAATTTCCATTTCAAGAATTTGATTTTAATGATCTTTTCCCTCACAAAATACAGGCAACAATAAATTGACTATTTTATTTTAATTATTAATTTTTTAATTTTTTTACTTTTTTTTCTTAAATCAAAATGTTTTGGATAACATAATAGTAACATAATACAATATCTCTTCCATATTGGGCTGGAGTAAGGTTGGAATTTCAAAACAGATAGACACACCGGTCAAATTTGATAGTTTTTGCACCTTCCCACTAGTATTCACTGCTCACAGGAAATTTTCCCATCAATTCCATATCTGAAATGAAAAAAATCCTCTTTACCCCATCAATACCTTATGTTTCTAAACATAAAAATTAAAATATTATTTATTTATCACCAATGTTATCAAGAATCTTATTGTCATTATTACTCTTAAATTGTTTATATAAATATTTTTTTATGATTTTTAAATACAAAATTATAATCAGTGAAAAAAAATATTCATCAATATATCGATTTAATATTTTAAAATAAGCGGTTATATTTAATATAACCATTTAAAATTAAGTTGTTATATTTAAAATAACACTTTATTTAAATTTATACTCCTTAATTTTGTCCATTCCACCTTGATTAATGTTGTTTGTTTGCCTATATTGTTATAGTTCAAAGTATCCCAATTCTGTGTGCATGTAAGATTTGTTTGGTGATCTTTAATAAGGAGAGTTTTTTTTTACTAGAAAAAAGTTTAGGAAAAAAAAAATCAATTATTATGCTTTATTATTAAAATTTATTACTGGTATAGATTTATTTTAAGTGCCAATTTAAGATGAACGGACAATGATGAAATTTCTTTATGAGCAAACCTCTTTAGAGTTCAAAATACAATAGGTTATTTTTTATTATTTAATAAATTATTTGGTAATGTTAAATAGAGTATATATGGGACCAAATTTAACCATAAAAACATAATTTTCTATCATATATACATAAAAAATTTTAAATGGTATATAACATACTTAATTTACATTAAAATATTTTACATTACATTTATCCAGACATTTTATCATACAAATTAAGATAGTTTTTTATTATTAGTATATTTTAAAGTATATCTCAATATTAATTCTTATTAAAATATTTTATTGATAACCCACCACCCACATCGAATATTTTTTATATACAACATTAAAATGTTTTATTTTAACAAATTTTTTTCTATATATAGATATATATGAAGTTGATATCAACATGACATATATTAGTCAACATAAATCTTCAAATAGTTTATTTAAATATCTTGTTGAAATATTTTTGGAAAGTATCATTTATTATTTTAATAGCAAACATTATTTTTCTAATTAAAATATTTTATTGATAACCCACAACCCACATTGAATATTTTTTTATATACAACATTAAAATGTTTTATTTTAACAATTTTTTTTCTATATATAGATATATATGAAGTTGATATCAACCTCACATATATTAGTCAACATTTCAAATAGTTTATTTAAATCTCTTGTTGAAATATTTTTAGAAAGTATCATTTTTTTTAATAGCAAACATTATTTTTCTTATTAGAGCATAATTATTTATTTTTATTTTTAATTTATTTAAATTACTCACGAACTTACACATCCCCTCATATTAGGTTATAGAACTAACATAGATCTATCTTAAGTATGGATCTAACAGGAGACTAGAAAGATCAAATTTGAGTCGAGAAAGTTCAAATTTGTTCACATGCAAACCTTTTTAGAGTGCAAAATTCAATGTGTTATTTTTCATTGTGTAAATTGTATTTATGAATACTAAATATTGTATATGTAGAACCAAATAGAAAGTTTAACCATAAAAACTTATTTTTTTCCTATATATTAATAACTATGACATTGATATATAGATATATTAGTTAACATAAATCTTCAAATAATTTATTTAAATCTATTATTAAAATATTTTTGAAAAGTATAAGATTTAAATATCTCATCTACAAATTTTCTTTGCTTCTACTTCTTTTATAAGGTATTCATTTTTTTTCATTATAATAAACATATTCTATTTAAAATATACTTTCTATTTTTATTTTAAAAAGGCATGTACTAACCAATAAACTTGCACATCTTCTTATAAAAACCTGTAAAATAAAAGTCTCCTCTGATATAAGGCTGCAAGGCTAAGCCTCTCTACTCAATCATAAAACCCATCAAATACAATGCTTAAATTAGAATGCTATGCCATAAATTAGAGAGCATGTAATGTAATTCTAAAGATTTTTCATATTGTTATTGTAGAATGTAGATTCCAGTTATTGAAACCTCGGACACGAAAGTCGAAAATCCAGAGTCTTTAAGCTTACCCACCGAACCTAAACATACAAAACGTTCAGCATTTTGCTGCATTAAGAGATGGCCCAAATTTTGTCAGCAGATATTCTTGACCCATCATTTTATCGCTCGCTTGTTTGTCCGAGGCTACATGAATACTACCAATCCCCAAAGTCTTTGCTCCATCTCAAATTTGCATAGCCCGAATTTCATCTTTTTCAGACAGCTGTTTTTCATTTTCACTGGTACAAATAAAAGACCCGTTACCAAGAGGAATTGGCCCCTTCGTGGAAATTGTCAGTCATAGTGAATAGCAAAGATGGATCTTATAATAAATGAGTAGAAATATACTTGCAAGTGAATGGAAGCCTGCGAAAATCCAAGGGGAAAGCAATAGTAGCACTAGAATTTGCAAATCACCTGATAGCTTATAGCTGCCAACCCACAGAGTACTTTCCATACTCTTCTTGAATGAAATTCGAAGCTAGCAAGTTTTAATCGAGCGACTAGGGAAGGGTCCATGTAAGCCACTGGAAAAACACGGAATGAAGATGTAATATACTTTGTCAATATAGAATAGACATGAAAATAAAAAAAAAATAGAAAGGAAAATAAGAAAAATCTTAGATGGGCGTTCAAAAGAATTTTTAAAAGAGATAATTAATCTAATTTACTTATTTACATTATTTTAATTTTGCATTTATTAAATGGTTGATATATATATAATATTATATATATATATATATATATATATAATATATTATATATAATATATATATATATAATATATATAATTAATAATAGTAAAATATTCACTACAAGGAAAATTAATAAAATAAAAATATGTTTACTTTTTGCTGCAAATTTATAAATGTGTTAGCTGTCTTAGGTTATCCAGCGCAATATCATGCTCAACACTTCAAAGATGCAAGGGTATGAAAAGTTCATACAGATTCATGATGGTTTATACCCCTTTAAACAAGCTATATTTCACCCAAATACTATATGTCAATACCATGGATCAATATGGTGGCTCATTTTTATTTTTATTTTATTTTTATATGATTATTTACATTTTTCTTTTATTTTATTTTGACAAGGGTAAAATACTTACATTATTTTATGTCTAAAACTCCCTTCATATGACACTTGTTCACATGACATTTTTTTAATCAATCAATTAATTAAAAAGACATAAAAGAGAAAACAACTATTGTGAAGTTAAATATCAACTTTTGGTTTTACATGAATAGTTAAATTCCAACCATCCACTTAAAAATTATTAATAACCAAACTAGATCCATCTTAACACAAGATCTATCAAGCTTCTAGAGGGACCAAATCTCTCGAGGTGTACATCTAATTTTTGAGGGTAAAACTTGAGGAAATGTTTGCACCTCAAGAGATTTGATCCCTAGGTTTGCACCTTGAGAGATTTGATCCCTCTCGGCTTGATAGATCCATGTTAAGATGAATCTAGGCTGGTTTCAATCATGTGTGATCATAGAAAATTTGCTACACATCTCATTATTTTGATAATTTTAAATATACTAAATATGTCTAAGATTAATTTGGAAAATGATAAATACAAATTTTGAGTGCAAAGTGTCAACTTAACAATTTTGATATATAGAAAATGTGAATACTAAGAATATAGTCAGTTACAAACAATCTTCATTGCAATCAATTTGAAACTATTTTCTTCTACTTTTCCTATTCTCAAACCTATTAGTTTTACCATTTTCTCATATCGATCATATGAAATGAATAGTTGGAATCATATACCATTCAAATATTTAACTATATTTAACTTGAGCTACTGTAGTAAACAACATACCTTGTCTCTGTTTCTCTCCAATATTAATAGTAGTTTTCTCGAAATTCAATCATTGTAACTTATGGAGTGTTAAACCCCAAATTATTTCCAATGGTAGTTGTTTTCTATTACCACGTTTAAATGCAAAGTAATTAACAATGTCGAATGATGGAAAATAGGAAAAATAAGAATCTACCTAATTATAAATAGTTTCAAGTTTCAAGAATCAAACATTTGGGGTAAGCAAACATTTTATCTAGGATGAAAGTAAGATGAAATTCAATTATTGTAGTTATGGTTGAATATTTTTTATGTGCTTACACTAAGAGAGAGTGTGTATGTAATTAACAATGTTGAATGATGGAAAATAGGAATAATAAGAATGTACCTAATTATAAATAGTTTAAAGTTTCAAGAATCAAACATTTGGGGTAAGCAAACATTTTATTTAGGATGAAAATAAGATGAAATTCAATTATTGTAGTTATGGTTGAATATTTTTTATGTGTTTACATTAAGAGAGAGTGTGTATGTTTTGGGGGTGAGAAGGAGGTACAAGGGGAGATAGAGATATAGATGGGGGGAGGGGGAAAAGAGAGAAGAAGAGAGAGGAAAAGACATGGAGAGAGGAAGAGATATAGATATGGAGAGAGAAATGTTAGAGAGAGAGAAGGGGAAGAGAGAGAGATAGTGAGGGGAAAGGAAGCAAGGGAGAGAGAGATAGATAGATATGGAGAGAGAGTGTGTATGTTTAGGGGTTGAGATAGAGAGATAAAGAAGGAGAGACAATGGGAGATAGAGATATAGATGGAGGAGGTACAGATGTTCTTACACTGAAATCAATGCACACTATCAATCTAATTACCTTGAAATTAATGAACATCACACATCTTGTGCATCAAATCAGAAATCAAAATCTACACTAAAATCAATGCATCTAGTGCAAAAAAAGAAAAAGGATTAGAAATCAACATCTATATTGAAATCAATGCATCTAGTGGAAGTAATCAAATAGGATTAGAAATCAATATCTAAACTGAAACCAATGCTTCTAATGCAAACAATCAAATATGAGTAGAAATCAACATCTACGCTGAAATCAATGCATCTAGTGTAAGGTATTAAATATGATTAGAAATGAACATCTAAACTAAAATCAATGCATCTAGTGCAAGCAATCAAATAGGATTAGAAATCAATATCTACACTAAAATGAATGCATCCTATGCAAGCAATCAAATAGGAGTAGAAATCAACATCGACACTGAAATCAATGCATCTAGTGTAATGTACTATATAGAATTATAAATCGACATCCACATTGAAATCAATGCATATAGTGCATGCGATCAAATAAGATTAGAAATCAACTACTGCATTGAAAATCTTGAATATTCCTGACTTTCTAGATCTAAATTGTATGTTTGTATTTGTCTCTATGAGACTCTTTCTTCTTCCCTCTCTCTCCACCTTCCATTATGTGTCTACCTCCCTCCCCCTCTCCTTCTCTCTCTTACTCTCCCGCTCCCCCCTCTCATTCTACCGGACTCTCCCTAACTTTCTTTATCTTTCTCTTCTTTTCACTCTGTAGGTTTTAACCTTGTACAAAAATTACTTGGATACGAATTCTTAAATGATAGGAAAAATAAAAATGCGAGAGCATAAAACATAAAACACATATACTACCAGCTTGATTTTTCATTATTTTCTTTTCAATGTTACAATACGTATTTATACATGCCGAAGCATCCAATACCATGGACCGAAAACCATCGCGCCCAAAACCATGGACCGAAAACCATCGCATCCAAAAAACATGTGCGAAAATCATGCACAAAACCATAGGTGGGTTCGCCCAACCTAACATAGGCAAAACCAAAATTTTCCGGGGCGCTGCCTTGGACCCCATAAAGTGGGGTTACGGTTACCCCTCAAACCCCCTGTTAACTATGTGGAAAGAATATAACACAACCCAACAATCTCCCACTTGTTGTTTTCTTTCCACAGGGGGCCACAGGAGAGCTTAGTCATTTTTCCAGCCCTGAAACACCCGTTGTTTCTCTACACCGAGAGAACTTCTCAGAGCTAACAGATTTTGTCAATGCATATGCAGTATTCTTCAAAGTGTCCACCTTTACCAGCAACACCTTTTTGTCTTCTATCATATCCCTCACAAAGTGATACTAAACATCAATGTGCTCTGTCTTCGAATGATAAGCAGGGTTCCTTGCCAAGAAAATTGCACTTTGGCTATCACAGTCTATCCTTATAGCTCCCTGTACTAACCCCATACTTGAACACAATCTCTGAAACCAAACTGCTTCCTTGCTTTCATGAGTGGTTGCCTTGTATTCTGCCTCTGTAGTTGATAGTGCCACTACAAATTGTTTCTTACTCATCCAACTGACTGCACCTCCAAA
>APFE030877333.1:0-15943 GCA_000404065.3 Pinus taeda | reverse complement strand
GGTTTCACCTTGACTCTTCATTTTCTATTATTTACTATTTACATTATTTACAAGTGTTCACCCAATCCCCACAATTAATTGTCAACATAGATAATGAAACATTATGCACAATATAATATCTAATGTGGTTGTTCATGCATGATCACTAACCATTGTGTTTATCCAAAATCTTGTGCGACTATTCACTACATTCCCCATAATATTATAGATTAATAAACTTTACAATTTTGTATGATATTGAGGCAACTAATATCTTATTACAAATCATTATGTTTATGTAAAATTTTATGTCATTACTCACTATGTTCAAACTCTCGATATAAAATATGAGTAAAAAATAAATATATCTTTAGTGTATTTTTATATTCAAATAATTTGGAGAATTAAGTGCCATTTAATTTAATCAAAATATTTGAAAAAATTTAACAGTGAAATTAAATTATCAAAATAGTTCTCAAATTAAATCAAAGTAGTTATAATAATCCTGTGTATTATTCAGCTCGTATTTATTTAAATATATAAATTATTTGAATTTAATAACATAAATTTACTAATACATATTCACATTATCTAAATTCTCAACTATTTTGTGTCATTTGAGATCATAACATAAACCTTATTATGATTTCTTTGATTTAAATATTCCTTTTCAAATATATCATTTTATAAAAAAAAAATACACCATATATGTAGAATTGATGTTACTTCAAATCTACAAATTCATATTATCTTAATTGAATAATTAAATATACTCTTATTCAAATAATTAAATGATACTGAATTTTATAATTTGAAATCACATCACAAACCTTATTACGATTTATTTTTTAATTTGATGTAAATTCTTTTGAATATTAAAATTGGATAGCAATGACGTCTTATCAAAAGGTACACCTTATCTTAAAACCCAAAAGAAAATATATTGAAATTTATAGCAATGTGACCTTATCAAAGAGCACACGTAACCTTTTTTAAATCATTTAATCACGTGGAGTCTAGTGGGAATCAAGTCTAATCGATGTCAATGTCATAATAGGTTATCTAGTCCGTGGAAATCTTTGAACAAATCTTGAAGTCCATAGTATTCCTATCAAATTTTGAAGTCCATAGTGATTATTTGAATATATTATGGTGGCCAACTCAGTTTCCAAGGGCACATGTATGGTGGGAATTTGCTAATAATTATATGTACACACAAATAATGTGGGGTCAGGGGATTTGCTAAGAGTCATTACTGGACATAGAGTGGCTAACTGGAAGATACCATGAAATGGGCGTGCATAGACTAATGGATCAATCAAGTGTTGTAAAGCAATGGGGTTGTTGAATTATTGTGTGAAGAGTTAACATCAAACTCTTGTAGCCAATAATAGCTAATTCAATGGTCTATTATACATGTGTAAACATTAAAGTGGGCCTAAATTTCCTTACCAACTACCTATCACATCCAAATCTATTATACATGTGTAAACATAGAAAAGTGTATCTAAATTTATTTAGCAACTACATATCACATCCAAATTTTAGGTCACAGATCACACGTCATGTTGGTTAGATGTTGTGTTCTAAATTTCATGGTGTATAGGCTCTCTTTTTTTACAGGAAAAAAAAAAAACACATACTTTTATAGGCATAAAAGATGTTAAGATAGAGTGATTTTTTATGAATGCACCATCAAATATCTCTAAGATCTCTAAAATTAAAAAATAATATGCGGTTACTCACCTTCTTAATAATTATATATATAAAAGATGAGTGAAGGTATATTATGTTTTTAATATATATATATATCATATATATATAACAGGTTATTGATTGGTACATTATTGGATAAAGATTTAATGACATCAAACAAAACATAATGTGGAGTATAATGGAATGATTTCTGTGGATTAGAATGAGTAATAGTTATGGTGTTTGATAGAATTCTTAGAATTTTGAATGCTTGAGTGGTGTTATTTATGATTTTGAAATGTTTAAAGTGTGGTTATTGGGATGAATGTTTAAAAGTGTGTTATTGGAGCAGAGGATACAACCTCATAATTTTTATTATTATTATTAATATTATTTTTTGGTAATATTTTTTAATTTATATTTAAAAACAAAATTACATATGATAGTCCAAAGGTTGTTTTGTTCAGAAGACCGGTATTATAATAAATACATAACAAAAGCTTGCTACTAGTAAGAAAATCATTGACGTGGTAGCAAATTAATGATAGAAAAACTAATAAGAGATTCCAACAGTGGAACATTTTATCCATAAACAACCATCACCATATAAAAAGGGGATGACAAAAACACAATAGCAACCATCATCTATGAAACCATGAGCTAAAAACAGTAGCTGAGAGAGATCCCTGAGAATCCGCTTCAAATCCTCCTGACCCACAAAGAGCTTGTAGTTATCAACCTGCTTGTCTTGAATCACCATGTGAAGGAGAGTCTCCATCTGCCTATGTGTCAATATGGACTGCAAAAAATATAATATCCTCTTCCCAAGATAACCAAGGTCTGGCACCCATTTGGTGTTACCACTGCAAACCTCAGAATCAGAAAAATACAAACGATCTCCAAACTCTTTAGCCTCTAGAGTGTGGATTTCCTTCCTGACTTCAAAGGGAACTACATCAAAAAAATTTGCAACAGACTCCCAGCCGAAGAGTCTACGATGTCTGGAGGAGGACTCCCTGTGTGCACCTCCCCTTTAGCTATTTAATCGTTGACGGGGGGCCATTACAGAACAATACCTGCAAGAAAATAGAGCCCTAGCAAATTAGGACAATCAGACGAAGTAAGTTGGACTGAATAATGGACAAGTTATCCAGTTAGGAATGAATGGATTGAGTGAGAATTATCACAAGGCTTAATCTTATGAATAGAAGAGCCAAAATATATATCATCGAGAAACATATAGAAGAAGGAGCTCTTACCCAATGCAACGTTGAATCCTTTATAGACTAGAACCCAAGAGTGTGAAATAGGAGTCTTCTAGGAAGCTCGAAAGAGCACAAAATCAAAACCAAATTGAAAAGGCTCACTATACCAAATACCTGCAACCAGAACTGAGCAATTGAACGAAATTCCAGATGGCTCCCGAGATTGAAGATAAGAAAAAGGTAGGACAACGGCAAGCGCAATCGAAGGCCCATACGAAGTGTTATGAAGAAAACACATGAAGAACATTGGAAATGTTGTTGTAACCTATTACTTCTGACCGTAAAGCACCTTATGAAGATACAATGGAACAATGGATTACTAAAAGACTTCATATGGTTGAAACAACAAAATTGAAAGACATGTTGTACCAAAATAAGTCAGTAATTGTGATACGTGACCTGACACAAACGACTGATAACAATTGAAAATAACCAACAACAAAACTTATGCTGACCTAAAGACTTAGGTAAGGACCAAAAACTGAAATTGAAATACCTTTCTACAACAAGGCGACAAATACTCTCAAGTATAGTGGATATTCAAATATAGGATGATGGCAAGTAATGATCTTATGTGGATTAAAAGTTGGTAATCATTATGTATCTGATAAAATTCTTATAAATTAGGCACATGAGGGTGCACTATTCATGAATCTTGAAATGTCTAAAGATGCACCATTAAATGAGAGATCCAACAACACACTCTCAAGCACATATGGAAATTCAAACGTAAGGTGCTGGTAGAGGATGATTTTTTGTAAATTAAAAATAAACAATAGTTATAAAATTGATAAAATTCTCATAAATCTCGAGACACTTAAAAGTGCACTACTCATACATCTTAAATCGTTTGAAGGCATGACATCAATCATAAACCCTCAAACTTATGTATATATTCAAATATAAGATGATGGTAGATGATAATATTTTGTATAGTAAAAAAAAACAACACTTGATACCTATGAATCTTGAAACATGCAAGGTCTGCCATTAAACAAGGGATGCAGGCAGCGGTAGTCCCTGCTGGGTCTGGAATCTTTAGATATTGAAATACTAATATAATTGAAATATTAATATATGAGGCTTGAGATTGATTATAAGTATGTGCCAAGTTTTAAATGCTTTGTCAATGTTCTATCTCGAGACTTTGAAATCTTTATTTCTAAGAATTAATAATTAATACTGGTTATAAGTATGTGCCATTGAAAACTACGTTTAAATATAAGACCAGCTATAAGTATGTGCCTTTGAACACTTGATAAAGGAAAGTTCTTAATGCTTTATCTCAAGACTTTGAAATCCTTATATCTAATAATTAAGACTGGTTACAAGTATGTGCCATTGAACACTTTAATAAACACAAAGTTATCCATGCTCTATCTCAAGACTTCATTTAAAAAACACATTTTAGTTGAATTTAACAAAAACAATTCATTGAAAACCAGCTATTGTTTCGATTTCAACAAAGTAATGGAAAATATATATATATAATATATATGTGTGTGTGTGTGTGTGAAATAATTCTGGTAATTAGACATCATATTGAAAACTTTAAGGAATATCCCATACATGTTGACAGGGACTTCAAAGGCCAAACTAGAGGACCTTTAATAAATCGATAATGGTATATTTTGACATTGACAATCAATCATGGTTTCATATGTTAGTGTGAGTGGATCAAAGCCATTGAAAAACCTTGAGTACATCCCCTCATTAGTGAAATGGAATTTGCAAGAATGAAGGGAACCAATCAAAATGTAGCAGAACCTCCCAACCTCTACCGAGTCTAATGAATGTGGGAAGTTTTAAACAAACAAAACTATTTTTTTTCTTTTTCTTTTCTGAGGATTCGTATGAAGTAAGAGGACTGGCCTTTCATGTCTACCTTGACACTATTGAATATATAAATCATGAAAAATGGGGTAGAAATAACAATATAATAGCATATATGCTTTTGAATGCACATTTTACACAATTATTATTATAATTCACATATGTATTAAATCCATTTATAAGATTACCATTAATATTATCCATATGAAAAGTGGAAGCATGGTTAGCATGTAAAGAAATATCATTGGATCACCCACACAGTAATCAATTGAACCTGAGCCAAATTCCTCTAGATAGTTGTCATTTTTGTAACTCCTCGCCAAATTTTTTATTTATCAATTGGAATGGGACTTGGGTGTAATGATTTTATTGGTGCTTAACTCGATCTCATTTTCTAGCTTCAACCTTTGGATATGTGATGCTTGTATCTGAAATTAATGATGTATAATTAGATGGAAGTATGGCCCCCAAATAAACAAGATTACAATGCAATGGCATACCTGCCTAACAAACAAGATTGTGATGCAATGACATACCTTCCTAATTAAGACACAACCATAAAACCAAGAATGAAACCAACAATAAGTATCATATTTATGGTATTTGTGAAATTTATGGTAGTTTACCCAGACGTAAAACATTGTTTGTTCACCACAATTGTGGTGACCAAATGGAGCTTGTGGAATTTATGGAAGTTTGAATTGGAAGCATCAACTCTATAAAAATCCAAGGTCCAATCTAGACATAAAACATTGTTTGTTCACCACAGTTGTGGTGACCAAATGGAAAATGGAGTTTGTGCACCATCTTGCAACTAATATTCCTATGAAAATGATTCTGGAAGGGGGATGCTTCTTGTACTTGAGCGTACTAGCAACAACTATTGTTCATTCTCTTGTCAATTTCTAACTGGAGTAGCCTTGATTTTAAAAATGCAACAAAACTTCTTATTGCTTTCATAACAACTCCATTCTTCTCTGAGAAAGGATAATCACTATGTCAAAAAGGGAAGTGAAAATGAGGATGAGGAGTGGATCAAGCGCTTGTTAATGGAACTAATCTGCTAATGTTACACTAGTTGTATATATTTTAAAATGAAATTAACCATATGTTACTATAATTCTCTATATTTGACAATCAAATTGGTCATAGATCATTCCAGTGTGGTCTCGTGAGGCTAGTAAAATAGATGTTTTCCTTTTAAAAGCATTCTAGAAGGATAGTGCTGCTTGATCAAGTATATAGGAAAGAAAATAAATTTTATTGAAAATGGGGGCAAGAAAACTCAGAGTCTCCATTCAACTTACTAATTAGTTGGAGCAACTATAAGCACCCTTCTTTTGGCTAGGATTGAGCAGATCATATTTAGACAAAAGTGAAAATATGTTTTATCTTAGTTTTCTAAATTGTGATTGCCTATGCTCCCTCTATGAAGCTATCCCTTCATGCTAGAAAAAGACTGAAGCCCCACCCTGAAAGGTCCATAGATTTTCTCAACCCTGATTTCATATATAATAATCCTCTCTATTTCTGGTCCTAATATGTATCATAGGTTGATTGATGGTTCTACTAATAAAGTTCATCGCTTTGTATTTCTACTTATTTCAATAATGAATTATAGTGTGTGAAAGAAAAGTAATTAATTATCCCAATTTATTTTAACTCTAACATAGTTTGAAGAATAGAAAAATTAATTGGCATAGTCAATTTTGGTTTGTTCTAATAATACAAATAAAAAAAATCACAGACAATAAAAATCTTCATGCTTTTTTTTAATATGCCTTGTGAACAGAAAATCACCTACATCTGATTGGGCATAATCAGAACATTTCTGAGCCAGGACACATGCCCATTAATTTGTTTCGCTTGAAATACCCATGTTGAGGCCTTCTGACTATACAGGCAATAAAATAGATGTGTAGGAAGGAGGAAAACACATAAACTAAAATTACAAAATCTCACAAATTGTATTATACTTAATGTAAAATTCACCAAACAAATAAAACAATAGAATTACTTTAAACAGTGAAAAAAAACTGAATCACTTTAAATAATAGCTCCTAGGCATTCTACACATTTGTTTTGGACCATTGAAAAAAAATTACCACCTCTGCAAATTGTCATAATTCAGGATTCATCATATAAGTAAAATAATTTTTTTTTTTAAAGAATAAACAAGTATCATACTTAATTTTCACTGGGGTCACTTTAGATCATAGACACGCTGGTAAAGTGCCCACTATGTTATTGTAAAGAAAAGAAGATGCTATTGTAAAGTAATGAATGCTTTTATGATTTAAAACTATGAATTCCCATCAAAGAGTTGTAGAATGGAGTTCGTGTTGGAAATAATACTGAGAGGGGGGGTGAATCAGTATTATTAAATCAAACACTTTTTCATTTTCATACTCAGATATATATATGCTACTTCAGTTATGCGAACCTGTGTATATATGCAACTGTGTTTAGAGCAACTAGCGTATATCTAGTAAACTTATGATTCAGTTAATCCATTAAATATTGATCAGTGCATCAGAACTTCATTAACCATAAGAACAGTAAACAGGTGCAGTAAAACAGAATAGATCATCACACACATGAACACAAGATATAAGGTGGAAACCCAATGTGGGTGAAAACTACCTGCTACAATTTGTCTCTATCTTCTTTTAATAACAAACTTCTTTTTACAATATTTCTGTACTGGAGCAGTCTTATACCAGTACGCAGGCTTCTACCTGCAGAAGGCTACAACCTTCTCTCGTTCTCTAGCTACTCTTGGAAGGGAGCTACAACCCCCTTATCTCTTGTACTAGTTGATGTACTAGTACGTAGGTGCTGACCTACAGAAGGCTACAACCTTCTCTTTTCTTCTAGGGACCACGTTTCATAAATTTTCAGACTAGATCCATAAATAACATCAATCAAACATCAAATGTATCTGCATCAACCAATCCCCTTTGCACCAACCAAAATTGAATCAAACAATCACTTCTCTGAATGTTCTAACTAGAATACAATAACAGTAACCAGACACCAATCCTGAACCCAGAACACTGCAGCAATAAATAGAAGTAGCTAACACAGATTTTATGAGACGTACGCTACTTCAATATGTAGAAACCTGCATGCATACACTGTTGTATTAAGGCCAACCAGCGTATATGTTTTTTTGGATTACCGAACTAGCGTGTATATGTGCCTTTGCTATGCCAAACCTGCGTACAGATCTATAAAAGACAATTTTCCCTTTTCAAATATTCAAACATCGGTTATACCTAGATTATCATATTTATAGATCAAGTCATGCGCCAAATATAACAGATCAAAATCACACAAAGATACTTCTCTTCAAGCCTTCAGATCTTAACCCATCAATAGAACTTATCCATTTTCTAGTGCTCAGGTTCCTCCTTGATTCAGATTCAGCTATGCACCATAACCCAATCACCAGTATTCTAGATCTTGCTCTTCATAAGATATTCAATACTTCAGTGAATGAATTTGCCTAATGATCTCCTTCCTTTTTTATAGTCTTAGCCCTTACTGAATACCATGGTCCAAAACCATTTAGAACCAATACTTGGGACCCAATACTTGGGTTCAACACTTCAGACGAAATACCATGGTCCGAAAACCATAGGTCCAAATACCAAGGACTAGATACCATGGACTAAAAACAGGTTTTCCCACATGTACGCGCTTTTCCTTGCATGAAAGTGCGTGCATACGAATATGTGCCTTTTGATCGGTGATCCCGCGTGTATATGCGCCTTGGTTAAGTGGAAATTGCGTATACATCTTTTCCCTTTCTTCTAAGAGCCTGAACTGTGATCTGTCATTTGAGTGAGTTGCCATCAAGGACAACACCTATGTCATAGTGCCAAACCTAAGTCATAATGCCAACAATCTCCCCCTTTGGACTTGATGGCAACCCTAAATCACTCAAAGTCATTCTCCCCCTTTGACATCAAGGGAAAAGGGTTATGCTCCCCGTGTTGTCCATGCTCCCCCTGACTGTAGGCAAGGTTTGCAAAACGATATTCTACAAGAAAGAACATGACTCTATACATTATAAATGATCTTCCTATCACCAAGGACTCATACATACATCCATCTCCTAACCAAGTGGGGATATACCAATATTGACTCATCCACCCAACCAAGTGGGGATACACCAAAATTTTACACATGATAAAACAAGAACATTACATCATCCATCCCAGGCATAGTGGGGAAACCAAAATAGGCCATTACATGACCTTGATAATAAAAGAAATAAATGACATAGAGACGAAATATCTACAACAACACTATGATAGTCATCAACAACCATCATCAGCAGCACCTTTCAATCATCGTTCAGACCAGCAACCATGTTCTCCCTCAACACCTATTCCACCTTAAACCAAAAACAACTATGAAAAAGAACCAAGATCTTTTAAGATAATGCCAACAATGCCTTATTAGAAGTATATGCTCCCCCTAAACTTGTGCCAAATGGTCTCTGTCAGACCCATATCAAACTCTTTTCATCCTGAGCCTGGCCCACTATTTGTCTTCAAACCAGCATATACGCGATTGTATCCACAGAAACCGGCGTATGCATGTGGATGCTCCTTATGAAACTCGCATACAACCACTTTTCTTTGAAACAGATAGGTTTCAATAGTAAGATGATGCATCAACTACTCCCAGCTTCTGTCTGAGGTATTCAAATGTCTCCCTGGGCAGTGGTTTGGTGAATATGTCAGCAACCTATTCCTTGGAGGGAACATACTCCAATTTGGCGTTTTGTTCAAGCACTTGTTCCCGGAGAAAATGATATTTGATAGGTATGTGCTGGTCTTTGAATGCATGACTGGATTCTTTGAAATACTGATTGCACTTGTATTATCACATAAAATGGAGATAGGTGGAGTACAAGTGATTTGAAAATCTTGCGAAGTTTGCATCATTGAAAGGAGTTGTGTGCAGCAAGATGCAACAGCCACATTTTCTGCTTCAGCTATAGATAAAGCAATTGAACTTTGTTTCTTGCTGAACCAAGATACTATGGAACCCATAAAGAATGCACCACCACTAGTGCTTTTTCTGTCATCCACACTTCCTGCCCAATCTTCATCTATATATGCATGAAGTGTGAGATCTGTATCTCTAGGATACCATAAGCCATAGTTTTGTGTTCCTTGAAGATATTTGAAAATCCTTTTAACTGCCTGAACGTGTGCTTCTTTTGGATTTGCCTGGAATCTTCCAACTATTCCCACTGCATGCATGATGTCTAGTTGGGTACCTGTCAGATAAAGAAGACTACCAATCATGGATCTATAGGTTGGTTGATGTACTGCTATTGAGTCATCATTTTGCACTGAGGGTGCATCCTGTTACCATAGGGGTACATACTGGTTTCGAATCTTCCATGCCATATTTCTTCAAGAGCTGCTTGAGGTACTTGGTTTGTGATAGAAAGATACCTTCTTTGTTTTGTTGGACTTGTAAACCAAAAAAATATGTCAGCTCACCAAGCAGAGACATTTCAAATTCTTTCTGCATCACCAAAGCAAAGTTTTGACTCATGACTTCTTCATTGCTACCAAAGATGATATCATTAACACATACAACAAGTATTAGCAATTTATCATTATCGATTTATATATATAGATTTCTATCTGCTGATCCTTTTGAAAAACCTTGTTAATGGAGATATTTGTCCAGACGATAATACCAGGTCCTTGGAGCCTGTTTAAGACCATAGAGTGCCTTCTTAAGTCTGCATACAAGTTTTGGATCATTTCCAAGGATGAATCCATCTGGTTGCTCAATATACACTTCTTCTTCTAAGTCTCCATTTAAAAAGGCAGATTTCACATCCATTTGAAATACTTTGAACTTCTAAAAGCTAGAAAGATCAAGGAACATTATTATGGCTTCAAGTCTAGCAATCGGTGCAAAAGTTTCTTCAAAGTCTATACCTTCTTGTTGAGCATACCCTTTACAAACAAGTCTGGCCTTATTTCTAATAACATCTCCATTTTCGTTCAGCTTGTTTTTGAATATCCATTTGGCCCCTATGAAGTTCTTATCATTATGTCTAGGAACCAATTCCAAGTGTTATTCTTTTCAATCTGCTCAATTTCTTCATTCATGACCTTGATCCAGCATTCATCTTTGCATGCTTCACTTGCGTTTCGTGGTTCAACGGAGGAGAGCAATGCTAGATAGCTTGAGGCTTTTGTTATAGTTCTTCTTGTTTGAACACCCACCTCTTTCTGCCCCAAAATTTGAGTCTCTGGATGGTTCTTTTGAACATACCTGGATGGAGTCTTTTCTTCTATTCTTATCTATTGTTCTGGTGTCTCATAGGTTTCTTCTTCATCATTAGTTTGATTTGACATTGAATATAGTCCTCTTCATCTTCAAAATCTTCAGTTTTTATCTGCTTTGGATTGTTGCCTGCTTCATCAACCACCACATCAATACTTTCAACAATTTTTCCAAGTCTTTTATTGTAACACTTATATCCTTTACTTCGAGAGGAGTAACCAAGGAGAATGCCTTCATTTGCTCTAGGTTAAAACTTGCCAAGGTTGTCATCAGTCCTTTTGATGTAACATTTGCTTCCAAAAACTTTGAAGTATTTTACCGTAGGAGTCTTACCATACCAAAGTTCATGAGGAGTTTGAGTGTTGTTTACCTGGACGTTTGTTTTGTTGAGAATAGTTTGGAAACAAATGCAGCTTCACCCCAGAAGGTTGCAGGAGTTCCAGACTCATCAAGCATAGCACGAGCCATTTGTTGAACTGTTCCGTTCATTCTTTCCACTACTCCATTTTGCTGAGGAGTCCTTGCAGTAGAGAATTCCCTTCTTATTCCATGTTCTTCACAAAAGTTGAAAAGTTCATCCGAGGTAAATTCCCATCCTCAATTAGACCTGAGGCATTTGATTCTGCGATCTGATTCATTTTCAACCAAGGTTTTGAAAGCTTTGAATTTTTCGAAAGATTCATTTTTATGCTTCAGAAGTCCTATCCAACACATCCTGGAAAAGTCGTCAATGAATAATATAAAGTATTCTTCTCCTCTAGGTGACTTTTTCCTTGATGGACCACATAAATCAGTATGGACAAGTTCAAGTGGCTTACTAGCTGATCCTTCCTTCTCAGGGAAATTAGTTCTGGTTTTCTTAACAAACTGACATGATTTGCATATTGTATTGTCTGGAATTCTGATGTCAAGGAGATCACGAACCGCCTGATATTTGCATGTTTTCCTTTTTTGAGAGAAGCTTAGGTGCCCCAATCTTCTGTGCCATAGCCAATGTTCATCATTCTTGCTTAGATAGCATTGTTGTTGTCTTCCCTTGAGTATGTATAAATTATTTGGAGTTCTTATGCCTTTGATCACTGTTTTCCTGTATCAAGCTCACGAACAATACATCCATTTGATCGGAATATTACCTCATTTCCTTGATCACACATTTGGCTAACACTTAATAGATTATGCTTTAAGCCATCAACATACATAACATGCCTAGCTTTGACTTTTTCTTTCAAAAGAACATAACCTTTACCTTTTATGAGTGCATGGGTGTCATTTCCAAATGAGACCTTCTTTTCCTTTTCTAAGGCACTATATGGCTGAAGTTTTTCTTTATCACCTGTCATATGTTTCGAGCATCCACTGTCGATGTACCACTGATTTTCCTATCCTTCTGCATATAAGGCTATACCACATCTTTCTGGTTGCGGTTCTTTCTTTCTCCATGTTTTGGAACCTAATGAAGGTTGCTCCTTCTGAGATGTTTTCCAAAACTTACTCTTGCATTCAGAATCTTCATGAACGAAGTTATTGCAAATAGAGCATTCTTTTTCATTTTCAAGAGCAAAAAAGTTATTGTAGGTCCTCTTCATGATTCCAGTCATGCTCCTTTGATTTTGTGCTTCTCGAGTCATGATGGTCTTGTAGGCAACACATTGAGCAGCTTTGTGTCCAAATTTATGACATGAAAAACATTGGCCATTAAAGAAATTCCCGCGATTATCAAATTTGTCATCCAGGTGATTGTAGTTTCCATTGACATTCATTCTTGAGGCAAATTGAGAATGATTTACCTGCAGTTGGTTGTAGCTTCTGTTCATCCTTGAAGTATATTGACCTTGATTTATCTGTCGATCTGCTTTATGCCTTTGCTGACGATTGTCAACCTGTTCACTTCTCCTTATTGCATCAAGATAGCCTTTGGAGGTGGATGGCTTCTGTGCTTGAGATGCTTCTTCAGTATATCTAAGACCTGTCTTGATTAGAGGAGAACGTTGCACTTTGATAAACTCATCTAAAGTTTTAGACCCTTTAGCAAATCTAAGATTAAGAGCTTTTGTTTTCTCAATATCTTTTCTACGTCCCACAATTTCACATTCTAACTTTTCATTGTGTTTTTCCCTTTCAACAAGTTGGAATGTCAGAGTATCTATGATCATACTCTTTTCTTCGATCAATATTTTAAGTTTAGAAATTTCTTCATACAAATCATCTTCATCTAAAGCATCCAAGAAATCATCATCTTCAAAAGCCATCAAAAGTCTATAATCATTACCATGTTCATCTTCATCACTATTTGAAAGTCCATCGTTGTCTTCATGTGTATAATAGCTCTTCCTACTTACATTCTGTTTTCTGTTCCATTTAATCGGTTCCTTACCTTTATCAAGCTTATCTTTATGAGGACATTTGGCTGCATAGTGATCGACTCTCCCACAAGCAAAGCATTTGAAAGGTAGCTTACCTCTGCATCTTCCAGAGCCCCGTTGAAGGTTCTTGACAAAGTTTGATTGTTCCTCTCCTTCTGACATATGTCCTGACTCATTGTATTCTCCTTTTGAAGTTTTGATTGCGGCTTCTCTGATGTTTAATGGACCCCCTTTTCTCATTTCGAAAGCAGTTATGATTCCATGCAGCTGTGATATGGTAATACTCTGAAGATTCTGCTTTTCTTCTATGGAAGAAACGTTTGATTCAAATTTATAAGACAAAGATCTTAAAACCTTTTCAACTAAAGTAACTTCTTTTATTTCTTCACCCAAGTTTTTCATGTGATTAACAGTCTCATCTATATGTAAGAAATAATTAGCCACACTTTCATCATTGTGCATTCTGAGAGTTTCATATTGAATTCTGAGAGATTGTAGTTTTACACGTTTTACCTGGTCGTCTCCTTCATAGCTTAGAATGATCTTGTCCCATATTTCTTTGGCGATTTTGAGCTACATAACCTTGACGAATTTTGATTGAGATAGACTTCCCAATAGAGTATTGACAACCTTTGCATTTGTTTCATACTGCCTTTTACCAGCTGCATCTGTAGGAGTTGTTGATGGGAATGTGTATCCTCCTTCCACGATATCCCAAACTTCTGCACCAAGGGATTGAAGATAGGTTGTGGTTCTTACCTTCCAATAGACGAAGTTGCTTCCATCAAAGATTGGTGGCCTGATGGATGCCTCCCTTTCGTAGTTGCTCATGATGATAGATCTTCCTTCAAGCGATCAAGCTTCTTCTGAAGGACCTGCTCTAATTCCAATTGTTGGAAATAATACTGAGAGGGGGGGGATGAATTAGTATTATTAAATCAAACACTTTTTCATTTTCATACTCAGATATATATATATATATATATATAATATATATATATATATATATTATATATATATATTATATATATATATATATATATATATAATATACATATACATATATATAATATTATCATATACATATACAATACATATATATTATATATATATACATATATATATACATATATAATATATATATATATATACATACATATATATATACATATATACATATATACATATACATATATACATACATATACATATATACATATATACATATATTATATATAATATATATATATACATGTATATATTAGATATATATATATATATATATATATAATATATATATATATATATATATAAATATATATTATATATATATATATATATATATATGCTACTTCAGTTATGGGAACCCGCGTATATACGCAACTGTGTCTAAAGCAACTAGCGAATATCTAGTAAACTTATGATTTAGTTAATCCATTAAATGTTGATCAGTGCATCAGAACTTCATTAACCATAAGAACAAACAGGTGCAGTAAAATAGAATAGATCATCACACACGCGAACACAAGATATAATGTGGAAACCCAATGTTGGTGAAAACCACCTGCTGCAATTTGTATCTATCTTCTTTTAATAAGAAACTTCTTTTTACAATATTTCTGTACTGGAGCAGTCTTATACCAGTACACAGGCTTCTACATGCAGAAGGTTGCAACCTTCTCTCGTTCTCTAGCTACTCCTAGAAGGGAGCTACAACCCCCTTAGCTCTTGTACTAGTTGATGTACTAGTACGTAGGTGCTGACCTACAGAAGGCTACAACCTTCTCTTTTCTTCCAGGGACCACGTTTCATAAATTTTCAAACTGGATCCATAAATCACATCAATCAAACATCAAATGTATCTGCATCAACCAATCCCCTTTGCACCAACCAAAAATGAATCAAACAATCACTTCTCTGAATTTTGTAACCAGAATACAGTAACAGTAACCAAACACCAATCCTGAAACCCAGAACACTGCAACAATAAATAGAAGTAGCTAACACAAATTTTATGAGACGTACACTAATTCAATATGTAGAAACCTGCGTGCATACGTTGTTGTATTAAGGCCAACCATCATATACGTTGTTTTGGATTACCAAACAAACATGTATACGCGCCTTTGCTGTGCCGAACCTGCGTACAGATCTATAAAAGACAATTTTCCCTTTTCAAATATTTAGACATGAGTTATACCCAAATTATCATATTTATAGATCAAGTCATGCACCAAATATAACAAATCAAAATCACACAAAGATACTTCTCTTCAAGCCTTGAGATCCTAACCCATCAATAGAACTTATCCATCTTCTAGTGCTCAGGTTCTGTTGACAATAATACTGAGAGGGGGGGTGAATCAGTATTATCTAATTCTTTTACCAAATCTTTCTTATTTATACTTTGAATTATTTTTGCATACCAATACCATAAATAATGAGCATGAACAAGAAAATCAGACAGTCACATCAAAGAAA
>APFE030877329.1:16539-48930 GCA_000404065.3 Pinus taeda | reverse complement strand
TTGAGTCAGTCCTTGCAGCAACATTTCTTCAACTTGAACTATGGTTTCGTGTTGTGGGCTTGCCTGCAACGAGTCGCTTTCTATCGACATCAGCACATTATCTAGAGAGTTGACTTAGAAAATCGTCAGTACCTTGGAGTCTACATGCATCAATGGCAGGTTTCTCGCCTTCGACGTCAGTTTTCATCATTGACTTGCGATCGAAGGATTCCATGAAATGTTCGACATCGACTCATTCATTCACATCTAATGGATTGTACTGGGTACTTTGAGAACCATTGACATTAAAGGTGGTCTCTCTCATGCTTGTTAACAGTTTACATCATTGACTGGTAATCAAGCGGTTTCTACCATGTTCGACATCGACTCATTTATTCACATGGCTAGAATCGTACCAATTCGGGAAGTAGAGATGAAGACCCTGGATCTAGTTTCCACCATCCAGGCTGCGAGGAGTATTGTATTCATTATGTTGTAGACCAACCATAAACAGATGGCTGCATCCATATTGTGTCTACACGAGTCTATGATTATGATGTATTATGAAATCATTCCTGTATCAGAATAGTTAGTCTGTTGTTAAAGTTTTGATTTGAGTATGGGAATGCCTACCTCAGCAATGATATGATCTTATACATGTATTTTGTGTTGAAAAATTGCAGGTTCTGACCGGGCTCTCCACAAGATGATCCTCGAAATGATAAAGTACTTCACCCTTCCTATATGATATAAAACCCTTATATATTATAGGCTTCGTACTTTAGGGGGAAATCTGTTACACTGAAATTTGTCACCATGACTATCTGCAGTTAATATGGCTCCATCAATAGTCATATTATCCTCCTTGTCAAGCCTCATACCTCTGCTCTTCATGTCAAACTTCAAAAAGAGAGAAAGTCACTTAAAAACATGTTTATCTCTGGGTACGCAGGTTCTCTCTACCTTGCCTGCATGTACGCACTCCAAACACACTGTACCTGCGTACTTCTACGCTCTGTAAGCTAAAGGTTGGGTGCGTACCCCTATAAAGGTCAAAAGGCGCGAGTTTCATCTCTAAAAAGTTACTTGTGGTCACTTCTAGGGCCTTCTAGAAGAGTGTTTGACGTGTATTGAGTGCCTCCAGATGGTTCATGCACCCCTATGATAGAGGAACTTATCCCATCAAGAGAGGAGCTACCCCATCCAAAAGAGGGAGTATCCCATTGATGTTGGAACTGAGTAACTTCCTCTAGAATACTATAAATACAGGCCTTGGGCCAAAGGAGGGGAGGTTGAAAGCTGAACATTCTAAAGGGTAAATGCTGCTGGAATTAGGACTTCCATTGTTGACTTGTGAGGAGAGATCACTATCCTTCCTTGTTGCCATATTGGGGGTGGGTGAGCTTGTCAAAGTAGAGGAAATCTCTTGTTGGACCCTGGGAGGAGCTTGCACAACACCAAGGCTCAGGTTGTAATGGTTCCTTTTTTGTTTCCTTAATACAAATAAGTCCATTCTTCTCAATGATTTGTTGTTAATTAATTATTTCATGTACTCCTTGGTCTATGTGATGAATATGCTTTGTTTTATGATGAATATTCAGGTGTTATGTAATCGTTTGCTTTGTTAGTGTATGCAGGTCTTAAAGTGAAGGAGGAGCTCATCTGGATCAGCAAGGCTGGACTGCTACAACAAGCGTTGGACCTAAGGTAAGATCGAAAACACTTGATCTCTCATAGAATAACGTGTGTTTAGAGAAGGATTGCTCTTGTTTGGTTTGTTTGTCACTAGAGAGTCTTAGACTCCTAGGGAGGTTAGGTTTGTCCGCAAAAATAACTCTTTCCGCATGACAGTTAGCTATCTTCGCGTAAATAGATTCCTTATATTATATTCACTTACTCAGCACATTTATATAAGTTCACGCAGTAAATAAACAGTAAAATTGCAATTCATACCCAATATACTTCAATGCATAAAACAGGAAAAGATAAACAAAAATATGGTAAAACTTCTCTTTACTAATGCTTCCAATGGTTACAGACTCAAACTGCCCTGCGCACTCAACTGCAAGGGTTTGCGCACTCAGCTGCGGACTACTAGGCCTTTGCGCACTCAGCTACAGAGCCTTCTCCTACTCTACGACCCATAGACACAACTCTATACTTCGACTTAATTCTTCCTCGATCCCTTAGATAATTTCCCTTTACACTTAGAGCCTCGCTCAATTTATACAATCCCATGGTCTGTGGACCATGGGTAGATCTCTTAAACCGACACTACATTTACAAAAGTAACGGCGGACAACCCTACGACTTTATTACAACTTTGTGCTCCGCGCCCACAAATCACGGAGTCTTTACAATGGACTTAGTCAAAACTTGGGCTTTAAGCCCAAAAACCTACCTTGGGGGGATCCCACGTCCAATAGGCCCCCAACATAAACATCATGTCTCACCATCGAGTCACTTTGTCGGTGCGGAGATCTTCATGCGGGGACCTCCCAACTATGCTCGAACTATTGCAAGGTCAGCAACGCACTGAGCGGCTGCCTGTTGTATCTCTTGTACACGTTGTTCCAAGACTGTGGTGTCCGAACTACTCCCTTGCATCTGTTCTTGTGTCCCCTTCATCTATGTGAGCTTGCCTTCAATTGTTGATGTGATTACGAAAGCCTCATCGATCAAAGGCTCAACATCGCCTTCAAAACTACCTCTTTGTGTTGTGCTGCGTCTACTTGCTCTTTAAGCGCTTTGGCCTATTGCATTTGCACGAGCCTCTGAGTGAGGACCACCGTCTGAGCAGTCCCCTTTGATCTTTTCATACTGTTGTTGTAGCTCACTTGCCTCTGTTTCTAAGCATTGTATGTTCGGGTCCTCCTATAGTTTCTTGAGGACCTCGAATGATTCTTCCAACATTTTGGTGCAGTCCCTTACTGCACTGCTGATCTCCTCCATCCTTGATGTAATGGTGTTGGCGCATTGTTCCCTTATCTCTGGAGGAGTTGAAGGCTACGCCTTCAACTGTAGCTCTATGATCTGAAGGTTCAGCTCCAGCTGAACCTTAACCATTTCTTCTCGTATCTCATGCACCCCTGCTGCTAATCTCTAGATGTGCGCCTCTGTTGGTGCTTCTACTGGGATGGCCAACTCAGGGACCATCTGGCAGGCTTCTTCAAGTACATGCACCATCTGCCTATTCTGATACATGACCTCATCGCACTGCAAGGTCAACTACTCCATGTTGATCTTGTGCTCACTCAACAATTGCAACACGCGGCTCTCCCTAGCTCGCAGTTCTGCAGTAATCCCATCCTACAAAACATAGAATGTCTCCCGTGGGAGTGCAACCATGTTGATCCCTATACCTTTCAATGTACTGACCGTAGGCCTATCGGCCTCATTTGCTGTAACCAGTGCCCCTTCTAGAAGCACTATTGTGTTGGTCGTACGAGCGCGCAGCATTCCCTCAGCTACGATTGTCCCTACTACAAGGCTTGTCAAGAGAGTACCTGAATCCACCATGGAGTTGGAAACACACCAAAGATAATAGGTGGTGATATGAGTGCCCATATCCTCCCCATGTTTCCCTTTGAACTTGGGGATGTATGTTGGTATTTTATGCGGTATCGTCGGCCAAAGTAAGTTATGATAGATAGGGTTATTTTTAAGTTTGTACAAGTTGGGGATATCCAACATTGCCAAGAAAGGAAAAATGTGTGGTGCCCTCGACTCAGACCAAGGTGATGACATATGACTTGAGGAACCTTTCGTTCCTCCCATCGTTTGAGTCCCAACATTATGCATAGGTTGTGTGGTATAGTAGTTT
The DNA here is from genome assembly GCA_000404065.3 of Pinus taeda. NCBI lineage: Eukaryota > Viridiplantae > Streptophyta > Pinopsida > Pinales > Pinaceae > Pinus > Pinus taeda. Next base: position 45,128 of record APFE030877329.1, on the reverse strand, counting down.
CCTTGGGGTATGGCATTGTAGTGTGGATTTCCATGGGGAATTTGATGTTGGGGTATAGAATTTCCCCCAGGATAAGCAGTGCCCCCTTGACTCATTTGAATTTGTGAGTAGGGTGCCCCCATGGATTGGTTGGGACCTCCTTGAGGATTCTCACCCGCCACAGAACTGACCATATGTCCTTGATTGACATAAGAAATGCTCATCTCAATCAATCATTGACCATGCATGCCTGAGAATGGAGGGGGATCTGTTATGTTCCCGATCAATATGTGCATATTGGGAATGCCACCAGGTACTTGAATCTAGGGGTTTGAACTGTACAATGGTTGTCGACCATATTGTTGGTGGACAGGAACCAATCTAATAGTGCTATATTGAGAATTATAAGGAGCGTTGTATGTAGCACTTGTCGAAGGTATACAATTTGACACTAAGGGGGTGGAACCTGCATCGGCTGGGTTCCACTCATGGAGGGTGTCATGTGAGTGGTTATACCTGGGACAAATGGGATAGCAGGGTTTGTCATCAACTGTGTGGTGGTGACTGTTGACTGGGGAAGTGATGGAGAACCAAATGTGTCCACAAAGTTCCACGACCCGTTAGTCATCGACGGGATGGATTGAAATGTTCCAACTAAAGAGACAGGGAGTACAGGTGCCACGGGAACCAAGAATGGGTCCAACGTATTCGCGAGTGGAGGGTTAAAGGGAGGAAGAAATCTTTCGGTAAAGAAATCCTCCGGCAAACTTGAATCGTCAGTTGTCCAAACAGACTCCATGTGAGATCTAGGAGACTGATTCCCCAAAGATGGGGAATCCAGTTCATTGGAGCTTGGCAAATCTTCCACAATGAGTGGAGGAAGTCATAACAATCATCTAGATTGACGACGAGGGACATATGTAGCCACGGTGGCCGTTAATTTTTATCAATAAATTTTATCATGATATTTGTTAAAGTCTCAATGATAGCACACAGGTACCTAAAAAAGATAAAAAGTACACTAAGTTGATCAATCAACAAACAAATGGAAATGACCCTGTCTGATAAGCACCGATCACTGGAGATGAAACCCAGTATCACAATGAATAAAAGAGAGGGCTAGCCAAATGTACAGTTATGGTTACTCTAGAGCTTCGCCTAAAGCTCAGATTGAGGGGCCAAGTACTCTCGTGAAGATGAGCACACTCCCAAAAACTGAAGAAAGAGTAGGTCCGTTTTTGTTAGGTACCAGGGCAGCCCACCCTAGTCACCTTATGTAAGTCCCTAAAGGCTTGGCCACTAAGGATACTTCTGATCATAGACACTACCAGGGGGGACATAGTTGCAGATAGTACGTTGTGTGGGCAGGATACCTGAGTCCCCGACTTAGCTCCAAAATCCTCGAAGGGATCCCCAATACACAAAATACCCAAAGGAGTTGCAAGCGGAGGTAGGCTACCTTCACTTATAGTCCGATGTTGTCTCGTATTTAGCTCTGCTTTGACTGGAGTGGTCCCGGTAGTATGAGTGCAAAAGGAATTTTCTCTCTTTTAATGACACTAGTTTTGGTTTTTGATCTTGGGCAATTTACTCACAGTGCCTATCCCAAGATCCTAGCCTAAAATAATGTTTTTTTGCTCAATAAAGAGTTACTAATTGATTTTAGGTAAATTTTATGTGTACTTTTTTAGTGTCTTCGGTAGGGGAGTTGACGTATGAAATGTGATGGGACTCTAACTCAAAAATAATGCACAAGAAAATGCTTTAAAAATATTCAATTTGATGAAAACAAGTTGTATTCTATAGGTGAGAGTCTTTCACATATTCATACTTGTTTCATGCATCTTAGTCATTATAACACATGCATAACCAACATAAATCTTTCCAATGTATTCCTAACAACTACTTGAAACCAAAATAAAGCAGCTTTTAACCAGCTAAATAGAAGAATGAATAAAAAATGTGGATCTTTCTTTCATAAAAAATGTTTTAAGAAAGAAAAAACTTTTTCCTAAAAAAAAAAAAATCTTTCAGGACATCGATCTTGCTAACAAAATGCAGTTGCAGACCCTCTTTCAGTCCATAAGCAGGCTTCCTATCCCCTTGAGTTTGCATGCACAACTGTTTATCAAGATTTTAAGGGACTAACGCTCTATAGCAGTGGCCACAAAGAGTTACTGGGTCCACTAACGCTCTGTTTATGCAGACACAGAGCTTTATAAAGTAATGTGTAGTCTTCTAACCTGCGTTAGTGTGGGAAAATAGCTCAAAACAAGGCCTTTTGGATCAGATTCAAGGCTGAATATGTGAAGGCAGAATGCAACAAGGTTTTGGTGGGTCAGAAAGGGAATGCAGAAGTATAGGGAGGTCTTAGAAGGAGGAGGAAACTGAGAACTGTCTGGGTAAACCGGGAACTAGATGTATAGTCCCCAGTGGAGTCATCAATTCTGCTCCTTTGACCTTTATAACTTCATTAGGATCCACTAACACTGCTCTTGAGCTAACAAATAGAGTTAGTAGGGTCACTAATGCACCCTTAGGCTTACTGAGAAGCTTTATAAAGCAGGTTTTCAATGTATAGCCAGCGTTAGTGTGGAAACAAGGCAAGTGATCTTGGACTTTGCTTCAGCTATCATGTCTTTCCCCTCTGAGCTAATGAGGGGATCAATTTGTTGTATAATAGTTTAACCTCTAGATTCCCTTGGTTGTTCTTGGATTGGTTTTTCTATGAGATCCCACATTCATGCTTGGAATATGGCACGGGGGTGACTTACTGAATGAAGATTTGGTTCAACCATGTCTACAGTCAGGTGGTACATGGAAGTCCTAAACCTGATCAGATTTGCCTATGATTAATAAAACCTAAGTTCTCTTACTTTTGCTCTTGTTTATATGTGGATTTAATGGTTGTCATATCTCTGATATTTAGACGGTTTTATGTTGGTTGTAAGCATGGTTATATGAATGGTTCATGTCATGGTTATTTCATGTATTTACTTGTAATTTTTAAAATGATGGATGAAAGACCTACTTGATGTCATAGTAGTTCAATGGAGAAGGTGGTGATCCTTCTAGCTATGTTTCATAAGTGCTTTCAGTCATTCATGCTCTGTCTTTTATCCTAGACATGTAGGTTTCATTGATGCCAAGTGTTTGACAGAATGTCAGTCCCAATTGGGGATGCTCGTGCCTAATCCTAAGGTTGATTTTGATTTATTAGCATTGTCATCATGTCTTTGATGGATTTTGCAGGTTGTAACAAGCTATGGGTAGAGGTCAAGATTTTGGGCTAGAAAAGTGGCTCAAATCTCGGGGATGCTAAGAAGATTCCATGGACACTGGCACATAGGCCTGTGAGAGTGACTGTAGGCTTCTAGGCATTTTCATGCCTATAACATGAGAGTGACCAGGGGTTAAAAGGCTTAAAACATCAATGGGACTCAAGGAAAAGATATTGAAGTGGCTAACATGTCTCATGGGGGTGTTGTTACTGATGTGGATGGGTTTGTCTAATGTGTTCCATTAATTCCATCTCCTTCAGGTCACCAAGGAGGTTGAATCCCTTATAGTGGCATCTCTCATCGCATGTTTACCCCAGCTAGCCAGTTGTGTGGGTAGTCCTGGGAGGAGGGGGTGTTATAGATTGGTATCAGAGCGTGGTTGTGCTCTCCTTGGGTGAATGTGTTGGTCATGCATGAATGTCAGTTGCATGTGTGTCTCTTACACTTGCATTCCATGTGTTTGTTGCATTGCATCATGTTGATCATGGTTGTAGTAAGTTTATCATGAGGAAATTGATGTGTATTTTGTGGGATGCATCATCAAGAGTATATGACTAGTTACATGATTATATGCATATTGATTACATATTTTTTTATGTCAGGTTGAATTCTTAATTGTTTTATTACATATATCATTATTGTAGGTTGGTTACAAGAATTGATCACTTATGCTTGACTACATGTGTTCATGCATATTTATAGTTGAATAGGCATTGCCTATGCATGTGGCAATGTGTACAATGGAATAATGGTTGTTGTCATGCATGAGGTCATAGCATGCATTGTTGATATGGCCTTGCATTGATGATTGGACCCTAACTAGAATGGTGTTTATGTGATGATGCACTTATTCGATATATGTCTATATGTTATTATGATTATGTTATACATGTATATATGTTATTATGATGATCTTGTAGATAAGGTATCCTCCTCGAATTATGCTAAGGTTCGTTGCTTTATTGTGATTTGGTTTAGCTGACATAATATGCCTTGTAGGAAAGAAAACAAATGGCTAGTAAGGTGGTAGACTACATAAAATCTCCCTATGAATTAGATCAGCAGTGTGGCGTGGGGCACTCTTCTGATTTGGTATACACATTGAGAAGCGTGAATGAAGAAATAAGGAGTTGCAAAGAAGATAATGACAAAATCATGCAGGCACAAGAGAAACAAGCAGAGGTTAGTGCAATATTTTTTTAGAGTTTGTCAGAATTGCAACGATAAGGGCCACTTCGGATCAGCCATGGACATGACGATAGAACTAATGGGGCATATGGTAGTAGGTCTCCTAGTAAACACAAGTACTATTCTATTTCTAGTTCTGACAGGCGTCATGATCGTCGTCGTTATCATCCTTATAGGAGGAGTGATAGGGGATACTTTCCATATGATTTTAAGAAGGAAAATCCACCTACCTTTGATGGAGAGATGAAGAAATCACAGGATGCATAGGCATGGTTTCTTTGTATGAAGAAATTCTTCTGATTGCATGATTATTCAGAAAACATGAAAGCAAAGATAGCCACTTTCAATCTCAAAGGTAAAGTGGATATTTGGTGGGAAGACATGAAGAATGTCAAAGGTATACATGAGGAATATTTGACTTGGCATGCATTTGAAAGGCTCTTCAAGAAGAAGTACTTGTCAGAGAGGTACTATGATGACAGAGCTAAGGAGTTTTATGAGTTGTGGATGGGTTCTATGATAGATGAGGAGTATACTAGCAGGTTTTTGGAGTTGTTGAGCTATGTGCCTTACCTCAGGGAGGAGAAGGCCAAGGTTCATAGATTCTTCAGTGGACTTCCAGTAGCATAATGAGACCAGATTGAGTTTGATGAGCCTAGATCATTAGAGGAGGCCATCTGAAATTTGAAACATTGTTATGAGAAGTCGAAGTGAAAAGTTGAGCCTAAGCATGACTTGAAAAGAAATGAGAAAGCTAAACAAAAATGACCACCAAAGAGAGGAAGACCTCAAGATGAAAGTGAGAAAGAAAGTGCAGTTCCTTACAAGAATTTCAATACAGCTGAGAAAGGACGTGGAGAGTAGCAAGCTAGAGGCGGTGGTAGGGAACCATTACAGTGTTGGATATGTGGTAAGGATCATCGTAAGAGGGATTTTCTATAGTATCAGAGTGATGGTAGACCCTAAACCTACAGTGCTCAGGAGGCGCATATAGTTGGTGATGTTGGTCATAGCATTCTTGGGATATATGCAATTGTGGACAATAGGCAGGCGGATCATCAGGCATCGATTATTGAGATGGATAGTAAGATTTGTGATCAAGTTGTTTCTATTTTTATTGATCCTAGATCTAACTATAGTTATATTAATCCTGACTTGGGGGATAAGTGTGGTTTGAGAAAAGAAGTGCATGCAAAATCCTGGTTGGTACAGTTGGCTACAAGTACAAAAAAGAGAGTTCACCATTGGGTAAAATCTTGTGCATTTGAGTTAAACGATATGACGACAGAAACATATTTGAATGTATTTCCATTGGGATCGTATAGTATGCTTTTGGGTATAGATTGGCTATACCTTCACAGAACCAAAGTGGATTGCTTCAAAAAGGTCATTGAGTGTGTGGATGAGAGTGGAGAAAAGAGGACTTTGCAAGGAAAGAAGAAGCCTACATTAGTGAGGATGGTTACCTCTATGCAGGCTAAGCATAGTTGTAGAAAAGGTTGTGTGATGTTTGTAGTGCACATTTCTAGTGATAAAGGTAAGGAAATTGAGGTTGCATATGTGTTAAGCAGGTACCTGATTTTGCAGCTGGTTTAGGATGTATTCCCTAAGGACATTACAGAGTTTCCACCTCATAGGGAGGTAGACCTTTCTATTTAGTTGGCGTCAAGGAAGCTCCGGCATCAAAAGCACCTTACAGGATGAGAACACCTAAGTTGGTAGAGTTGAAGTTGCAGTTAAAGGAAATTAAATACAAGGGATACATTAGGCCAAATGTACCACCTTGGGGTGCACCAGTGTTGTTTGTAAAGAAGAAATATGGTACTCTTACATTGTGCATTAACTAAAGGTAGCTGAACGAAGTAACGATCAAGAATAGGTACCCTTTGTCAAGGATTGATGATCTATTCGATTAGTTGAAGGGAGTAGCAGTGTTCTCTAAGATCGATTTGAGATTAGGATACCATTAGGTACGCATCAAGGAAGAGGATATCTTCAAGACTACGTTTCAGATCAGGTATGGGCATTATGAGTTTGTTGTAGTTCCATTTGTCTTAAATAATTCTCTCCCTACATTTATGTTCTTGATGAATAGTGTGTTGCGTTTGTATTTGGACAACTTTGTTATTGTATTCATTGATGACATACTGGTATATTCTAAGAATGAGGAAGAACATGTCGATCATTTAGCAGTAGTATTGAGACTACTAAGAGAGCATCAGTTGTATGTTAAACTTAGCAAGTGCATCTTCTTTCAGACTGAGGTACATTACTGAGGATGACATAGCAGTAGATCCATAAAATATAAGGGCTATCATGGAGTGGGAAGCTCCTAAGAATGTGGATGAGTTGAGATCATTTATGGGATTGGCAGGTTACAACAAGAGGTTCATCTGGAACTTCTCATGCATTTCATATCCTATCACATCATTGCAGAGGAAAATTAAGAAGTTTGAATGGACAGAAGAATGTGAGGCTAGTTTTGAGCAGCTTAAGTAGTTGTTGACACATGCACCAATGCTAAGGATTGTGGATCCATACAAAGAGTTTGTAGTGTGTAAAGATGCTTGCAAGAGAGGACTTGGTGGAGTTCTCATGCAAGAAGGGAAAATAGTGTGATATGAGTCATGGAAACTAAATGGGGCACAATCAAAACTATATGATGCATGATCTTGAGCTAGTGGCAATCATACATGCATTGAAGATGTAGAGACACTATCTTTTAGGCACGAGATTTACATTGATGAGCAATCACAGTGGGTTGAGGTATTTGTTTGACCAGACGAATCTAAATGTAATACAAGCTAGATGGTTGGATACCCTTAGTGAGTTTAACTTCGATATCAGATACATCAAAGGGAAGGAGAATCGGGTTGTGGATGTTATTAGCATGAAGGTACAGATAAATCATATAACATCTATGAGCTCTTATGGGGCATAGTTACAGGATAAAATCTTGTAGGCAGGACAACGAGATGACAAATACATGAAAATCATGTATAGGTTACAAAACAGTACAGGTTTAGGTTTAGGTACAGGTGATCAAGATGCAGATTATCATCTTGCAGCAGAAGGTTTGGTGAGATTTAGGGACAGGCTATATGTGACGAATTGTAGTGAGCTCAAGAATATTATATTAAGGGATTTTCACTCCAAGCCATACTCGGGTCATCCAGGATATCATAAGACATTTACGACGGTGAAGAATTTCTACTATTGGTTGAATCTGAAGAAAGAAGTGGCAGAGTTTGTGGCTAGATGTTTAGATTATCAGCGGTTAAAGGCAGAATGTAAACATTCAGGTGGTTTACTACAATCTAGAGAGATTCCGGAATGGAAATGGGAGGTCATTTCCATGGATTTCATTACAGGTCTTCCAAGGACAGTGAGGAAACATGACTCTATTATGGTTGTGGTTTACAGGTTGAGCAAGGTAGCTCACGTCATTCCAATAAAGACTACATATTCAGCCAGTGAGGTAGCACAAGTGTTCATCAGAGAGATAGTGAGATTGCATGGTGTTCCAAAGAAGGTTGTGTCAGACAGGGATGAAAAGTTTACTTCCATGCTTTGGAAGGAGCTATTTGTAGGCTTGGGTACAGAGTTAGCCTTCAGTATAGTTTATCATCCGCAAACAGATGAATAGAGAGAGAGGGTCAATACGATCTTGGAGGATATGTTGAGGATGTACGTGATGCATCAGCAGAGGAAATGGGAGGAGTATCTTCCATTAGTTGAGTTCGCATACAATAATGGTCATCAAGAGGCATTAAGGATGAGTCCTTTCAAGGCATTGTATGGACGAAGTTGTAATACTCCCATTAGCTGGAGTGATCCAGTGAACAAGGTACTTATTGGACCGGATATGTTGGTAGACATGGAGCAGGAAATGCAGGTTATAAAGAAGAATCGAAAGGCAACACAACATAGAAAGAATATTTATGCAGATCAACATAGGTTATTCAAGGATTTTCAAGTTGGGGAGCATGTGTATTTGCGCATCAAGCCCATGAAAATATCTTTGAGGATTGGATCATGTGCCAAGTTGGCACCACGGTATTGCAGTCCTTTCGAGATCCTTGAGAGGATTAGACTAGTGGCATATCAACTTGAACTACCTCCAACAGTGAAAGTCCATGATGTTTCTATATTTCATTGCTTAAGAGGTATAAAAAGGATGTTGATCATGTCATTGATTGGTCTGTATTGCAGGTGGAGCAAGAAGGAGAGTTCTAGTCAGAGCCTCGGTGCATATTGCAGTGGAAACATCTCATGCTCAAGAACAAAGCCATAGAGCAAGTTAAAGTGTCATGGAACCACTTTGGGCCTGAAGAAGCTATGTGGGAGATGGAAGATTAGATGTGGGCCCTGTATCTTTCATTATTTGTCAGTTGAGGTAAAGCAATTTTGATTTGATGTTGGTATATGATTGGCATATGTTTTATTTACACTTTGGTATATGTATGTATATGTATATGGATGTAAATAACACCATGAGCTAAGTTATAAAGCTCCAATAAGAGGTATGGGTGTCATGTTATTATGTTTTTTATCTTGTCATGTTGTCATGATGTTTTGCTTTTGGGCGGGTCTTTCATTGTAAATACTGTAACGAGCTAAGTTATAAAGCTCCATGGGAAATATGTTTACTTCTCAACGCTTTGCTGAGGTCATGGTGTGGTTTAAAACCGAGGATGGTGTTCCCCAAGGGGGAGGATCCTGTTCTATATCCCAAAGTGCCAAAACATTGACTATTGTGCAGCATATCCATCATGATATACAAACCAAAGCCTTCCTGAAGAATCAAAGGAAACTTGCCCTAAATCCATTCTAAAGAAGGTAGCCTAAAAACCTAATTTTTGGCATCAATGCATTTTTCTCCACTGCCTGCCCGTGCTGATGGTAGGTTGCACAATTATACACTAGTGCTTCCAGCGCGTTTTTTCATAGGAAAACTCACATTGAACCTCTTCTGGTGGGTTTTTCCCAAAATGGAGGAGAAGCTTCGCCCACTAGAACCTTCTAGAATAGTGAGATGGGTATTGGTTGTTGTTGATATGGTCGAGCTCTCCCATTTGAACCTCTTAATATTATCATCATGGTATTTCCCCTTGAAATGTGTACCTTCCTCCCTCTTTTACGGATCCCTAACTCCCTCTCCCTTCCTATAAATTCACTCCCTTCCATCCCCAAATGGTTGGTCATTGGTTGTTGCATCCCTATGCTGAGATTTTGCTTACATGTTACACATTCTAGCTTGGAGAAGGAGTGCTTGAAGAGTCTTTGCTTGGACTTGGACATCCACCAAAAGGAGGTCTCCAACCTCAAGGCATAGGTTGTATGCTTCCCTTTTCAGCTTATTAATATATACATATGATGTTCACTTTCCATAATTGTGTAAATGTTTATGCATTTAGCTTAATACTCCTTGATCTATTAAGTAGTTTATGTTTGATGTATGCCATATATGCTCTTGTATCTTGCATAGCTCTTTGATCTTCCTTGCAGGTACTCGACGTGAAGAACAAGTAAGGAGCGAGGCCTAGAGTGAAGATTCAAAGTTATCTCCAAAGGATTAAGCGAGAAGCATTAGAGTGAGGTAGGTTTCCCCTTGTATCTACATCTGTTAAACATAAACTAGGAAATTGTATGTTAATTTGTTTAGTTTGTTTCTAGACCCACTCATTAGGCTAAAGGGATCACCTCTGTCCGCAGAGGGGATTTACGTTCACAGTAAAATGGCGACTCCACTCATTTTTTAATATTTTTCCTTGAAATTGGTAATGTGCGTTTCCTTGTACAGTGACAGGTCATATGTTCTTAGTGACAGTGATTTGTCTTGATTGATTCATTGAGTTTTATTTTATCACTTTTTTTAGACGTAAAAAATAAACAAAAAAGCAACCCCATGGAGTAATCTTTAAGATCTTTTTTGACTCTCAGAAAATGAAAAGATTGTCGAGTACTTGTCATTTCAAACTCGTAAAAGTAAATGAAATGATGTCTACTCAGTATAATTTTAACCCTTTTCCAAACTAAGATAGACTATTGTACAAAAAAGGAATACCGTAGTCGAACATGGCTAAGAGGTTCTCTTGGATATTGGTTTCTACCTTTTCGGGTTCATGAGATGATTTACGAAAAGGGACCTTTGGAGTTTTCTTTTTCACTTCTTTTTCAAACTCTCTAAACATGAAAAAGATGTCGAGTTTCACCTCCGTCGGAATCGTAAAACTTAAATGACGCAGGAATTGTCACCGTGACGAGACTAAGTTTCTCCTTCCTAGGGATTGTAAAAATTACTAGGATGGATTCATCCGAAGGGTGAAATTATATGGCAAGCATATGCTATGCCCTTCAAGCTTGCCATAAAAAATATATGGCGTACTCGCTAGAAATGGTTTGGGAAAAAGTGAAAGTGATCATCTCTTGTATTTTTCAAGGCAACATGTCTCTCTTGAACATGACACTCATTTGTTGCTCGTGTCGGGTTTGAGACATCCCCACTTGGTCACTTTCCATCCTGGGTTTGGGAAATCCATTTTGCCTCTCATATAATTATACCATCTTGTTTTCACGACCTCTGATCCTCTGTTGATTCAAATGCTTCCAAACTCTAGAGTCGTGTCACCGATATGTTCAAGAGAATTCATATCTGCAATTCTTTAATTGCCTATACATTGTCTGAATTTCTACCATAGTCCTGAATCACACTTATCTACTCTACTTTATCCTTTTGTTTCATGTCGATGATGTGGGATTCATTATGGCCCTCCTTCAACAGATCACTTCCTATCAACTTCAGCTCATTATCCAGGAAGATGATCTAGGAACTACCTTCCAATACCTTAGATTTTGCATGCCTCAATGGAAAGTTCCTCGCATTCGACGATAGGTTTACATCATTGACCTTCAATCGGATGATTTCACGGGTGTTTAACTTTAGCTTCATTATTCACATTCATGGATTGTGCTGATTGTACCTTGAGAGCCATTGTCATTATTGGTGGTTTCTCTCGTGACTGTTAACAGTTTACATCATTGACTAGTAATCAAGTGGTTTTATATCATGTTTGACTTCGACACATCTATTCACATGTTAGAATTCATACATTGATTGGGTCGAGATGGAGTGCAAGACCCTGGATTTTGTCCAATAAAGTCCAGGTTGCATGGAGTTATGAGTTATTCATGATTGTACACATGTTTCCTCTGGACGAATGGTTGTGACCATACCATGGCTCCATATTCATGATCCTTTTTATTTGAGTGGTTCTGACCATACCGAGGATCTTTGCACATGATCCCTCCTATTCAGATGGTTGCATCCATACTGCAGATTCATGTATTATTAGATGCCTATTCATGTATCATTAGGAATCATCATTAGAGATGTCTGATATGTATATGTATTTGTATATGCTTGATTTGCAGGTCTCCTGACGGTGTTGTTCTCGTCCTTACACTAACTTGTAAAGCATCTCAGCCATCACTCTATGTTCTGCCTTCATGCTTTAGGGGGCATCTGTTACATAGTATTTTGTCACCTCATGTTCACTTCATGTTTTGTATCTTGAAGTGCCAAAACATTGACTATTGTGCAAAATATTCATCATGATATACAGACCAAAGCCTCCCTGAAGAATTAAAGGAAAACTTCTCTAAATCCATTCTAAAGAAGGTTGCCTAAAAACCTAATTTTTGGCTTCAACGCGTTTTGCTCCACTATCTTCCCATGCTAATGGAAAGTTTCATAGTTATACACTAGCACTGCCAGCGAGGGTTTTCATAGGAAAACTTGTGTTGAACCTCTTATAGCAGGTTTTCCCAAATTGGAGGAGAAGCTTCACCCACTAGAACCTTCGGGAACAATGAGATAGATATTGGTTGTTGTTGATATGGTCGATCTCTTGCATTTGGACCTCTTGTTATCATCATGGGCTTTGCCCTTGATATGTGGACCTTCCTCCCTCTTTTGTGGATCCCTAAATCCCTCTCCCTTCCTATAAATTCACTCCCTTCCATCCCCAAATGGTTGGTCATTGATTGTTGCATCCCTATGCTGAGATTATGATTACATGCTACCCATTCAAGCTTAGAGAAGGATTTATTGAAGAGTATTTGCTTGGACTTGGACATCCACCAAAAGGAGGTCTGCAACATCAAGGCATAGGTTGTATGCTTCCCTTTTTAGCTTATTAATATATACATCTAATGTTCACTTTCCATAATTGTGTAAATTTTTATGCTTGTAGCTTAATAATTCTTAATATATTAAGTATTTTATGTTTGATTATGCCATATATTCTCTTGTATCTTTCATAGCTCTTTGATCTTCCTTACAGGTACTCAGACGTGAAGAACGAGTAAGGAGTGAGGCCCGGAGTGAAAGACTCAAAGTCATCTCCAAAGGATTGAGTGATTAGCATCAAAGTGAGGTAGATTTCTCCTTCTCTCTGCATATATTAAACATAAACTAGGAAAGTGTACGTTAGTTTGTTTAGTTTGTTCCTAGACCCACTCATTGGGCTAGACAGGTCGCCTCTATCAACAGAGGGGATTTCCCTTCACAACAATCCATATTTGACATGGTTTGGGGATCTTATTAGAATCATGAAAACCTAACATGACCATAAACGATATTTGAAGTGCCTCAATTTCCTGACAAGTTCTAGAACTTTGAAAAGATAGATAACAACATTTTGAGACATCAGTGATATCACAAATTGCATATGGACATCTACTATGAGTTAAATTAACAAGATCACCATTATTTGGGTGGCATCCATCTACATCACTGGTTTGATCAGATTTTACAACTTCAACAAATAGATTACTCAAATCATAATATTCTTCTAATCACTAATCTATAGATGTATGAATCGGAGAAATTGATGAGAAAAATGATTTGAATAGTTGCCCTCATGCAAAAGAGGAGATGATAAGGGATGAAATGGATGCTTTATGATTTGATTACTCTCTTCTTCATCAAGTATAGCCTTACTACATCATGTCAATTTAGAAATAAACTCATCAGATGACAAATTTGAAGAGCACAGAGTATCTTCATCGCAAGTTGATGCACTATAAATAGTAGAGCACAAGGGATAGGGAGGTGATGAGGAAGAAGTGTTCATAAGAAAATCTTCTTTAACTGATTCAAATTTAAGATCTAAATATTTCAAAACAAAATCTTCTTGAGAGACTGAAATATCAACTTGTGCACTTGGGCTTCCATCATCATATATATCAACGGAGTCATCCTTTATCAAATTATGGTTGTCCAAGCCTTCATATTGATTATGACAATTTATTTTATTTGATTGACTACCAAGATTACCAGATTTAATATTAGACAACAATGAGGAAACACCATCTTCACATGGAGGACTTTAAAAAAAGGAAGAAAGATTGAAATAATATTTGCCTTCCTGCTTATTTACTTGCATAATGTGATTGCCTTTCACCTAATCACTACTTGGTTGTGGAAGAGACTGATCAAGTGGATCAAGGGATTACGAGAAAGAGATAATAGAGGATGATAAGTATCCAAATCAGATTCAAGACTAAATATATGAGTAATAATATCTTCTTACGGAATGGAGGGATTAGTCTTCACCTTGGGATCCATAAACCATTCCGAAAATTCCTCCATCAGATCTGGATCATGAGAAATGGAAGAAGGTTTAAGAGACATATCAACCATCTGATTTTCATATTTCCCATCTTTGACATTATTACAAGGAGGCGCCCACATTGGAATTGGAAAAGGAGGAGGACAAGGAAAAAAATTAATAGTTGGTTCCTCCTCTGAAATTAGAGGTGTCTCATGACTTACAAAATGTGGGGAAACAAAAACATCAGGGGGTTCAATCTCACCATGTAAAGGGATATGAACCAAACGCTTAAAATTTTGTTTAAAGAAATCGCAATACGTGTCTTCTTCAGGAAATTTATAAGATATGTGAAGGAATAGATTAGAAAACTCCTCAATTCATTCATCGAGATTCATTCTTAATTGATTAATCCTTTTAAGGACATCCCAATAGTCATACTTATCGAAGTATAAATGAAGCTCCTTGATGAAGTGTTCAAAATAATGAATAGAAGAGGGTGGAAGGGTGCGACACCATTGGTTAAATTGACCTTCAAGTGTGAGGAAGAAAAGAACCTAAGACACATCTTCATAATTGATTTCATAATATTCATAAAACTTAAGAAAAAGAGATGCATGCTCAACTACGGATGTATCACCCTCACCATCAAACTTGAATTGAGACAAGTCATCAAGAGGTCCATCGGGGATAAAAAGTTTACCATCAAATATATTGGAAAAAAAACCTAGGAGTATGATTTGGGGGAGATTCATTTAAGATAAGAGATTCAAAACAAACGCAATGGGCATAGCTTGTCATTTGACCCTCCTTCTAGCACCAACTGTTGACGATGCTAGAAATCTGTCAACCAAGGGTGTCTCTCGGATGTGAAGTCCAAATTAAACGCCACACCATTTGGAGTAGCATCCCCATTCATAGTGTCAACCTAACCACCATAACTCTAAGATTTACCTTTATTGTAATGAATCACATAACAAAGTATGCACATAACCTTTGAAATTAGCAAGTAAGTTGACACTGTGAAACACTAATTGCAATGTGTAAAAGGAGGCTTTCACGAGAGGGAGGTAAAGAGAGAGTATCTAGAAGGAAAGTAATAGTAACATCCTAAGAGAGGAACATGAGAGAAAGGAAAGATTCTTTATTTATCTAGCGAAATAGTTCACATAGATGCAACGAAAGTTAAATAAAATACAACACTCGTTCAACAAGATAAGTACCAAAGCCAATGAAGTAGTTCAATTTCCTTAGTACGTGTGAAAAAAACATATACCGCAAACGCCTAAATAATAGTCTTACGATATTCAAGATAGATGCATGAAATTGTGTTGGCTCAATGAGCTTCTGATTATAAGGTGAAAGATCCAAGTACACAGTTACAATGGCAAGCCACAAGCTCAAATAGTGGAAATTAAGTCACTTCTAGCTTCTCCAAAGAATGATGTTCTGTCCTATGTTAAGCTAGAGAATCCAAGGCTAGCTCTCTAAAGGCTAAACCTCCAAAAGGCATTTTCTTGAGTTATGATGTTTCCTTTATAATAGGAGGATTGACCTTTTATATCCCCTATGACTCTTGAGGTACCCTCATGACTCTTGCACTTCTAATGTCACATTTGGACTTCTATATGACTTTTGGACTTTTCCTAAAGACTCTTTTGTCCATATATGACTATGTGACTTTTCATATCACTTCCACACATTACATTTTTTTCCTTTCCTTTCAATAATTACATCATTGCATCCACAAATGATGTGGCAAGACACATGGACACACATGACATTATGATGAGACACAACTTGACAATGATGACATGGGCTTCATGGTGAGATGGTAATGCCAAGTTGTTCTTCTTGTTGCTTTGTCTTTAATCTTCATGAGAGGTCTATATAGTACTTCATCTTCATGAAAGATCTTCTTTGTTCTTATTCTTCACCCTTGTTATAGACATATTTGGGCACTGCAACCCCAATCATATATGTCCATAAACTAAGAGCTTTTGAGTCCCTAAAAGTGTTGTTTCACACCCTAAAGGAACAAGGTCAGCTGATTACATAATCTCCTAGAAGTTCTCCATGGAAAGCTGCTCAGAACTGGTCAAAACTGGACCATACAGACTGCACAGTGCTAAGGTGCGATGCATCTCACCTACCACATGCAAAAAGTGCGATGCATACTAAAAATCCCTTCTGTAGGGGGCGATGGGTGAGAGTAGACAAATGGCAAACACAGTTTGCAAGGTGGATGATCATGGAATCTTCCAGAAACTTCTCCTGTGACACTTGCCTCTCTGAATTCGCCTAGGGATGAGTAAGAGATCATGAATCTCCAAGTGGAACCTTGAACTATTAGAGAGAGGAGACTAATCAAAATCCCAGAAGCTGACTCACCCCCCTGCAAACATCTATATATGGATCCCTCATCCCAGAGATCTGGGGGCTGGAATCTTGTATCTTGTAAGGAAGGGTTGTTGGTTTCGTGGTGGAACATCATAGTTTTGGGTGATCTAAGCTTTTCATGAGGTGAAGAAGGGCTTTCATGCTGGGAGGATGACGTTGGGTCAGATCAATGGGTTGTAATCCTCTCTTCTAATCTTTATATCAATAATATTCAATTTTTCCTCCACATTCTTGTATTTTTGATGATATATGCATTTGTGTGGTCAATATATATTTGGTCCTATATTGTTTATGATTGTATATCTCTGTAATTTGAAGGTATTATGTTGCTTTGACTTTACAGGTACTCTTTGAAGTGGGGTAATCAAGGAAGGAGCGGCAAAGATCTGTCAGAGGGGAGAAGGAACAAGCGAGGAACTAAGCAAAAGATTGAGGTTGGTATTCTTCACTCTTCTCCTATCTACTTCTCATAAAGGAAAACAAAAGTGGCTTTAGTTTGTTTGTTTCTAAGATAGCTACCTGTCTTAGTGAGACTAGTAGCTCTGCATAGACACTAGATTTCCCGATAACAAAATGGCGACTCCACTGGGGAACGAATAGCTTGTTTTCTTGTCTATATTTGTTTGCTTTATAAACTACAGACGGAGCCTAAATTCAAGCTAGCTAGCCTTCGAACTGCATTTGCTATGCAAGTGCAAAGTAGATCAATGTTGCTTCAATCTATCTCCAGGTTTTGTTTATAAACTGAACAATTGATTTTCAAACATCCTAATTGCCCTGGTGGTGGCTCAAGTAGCCTCATTAGATCAGCCCCTGTGATTTGTATTTACTAACTATCATTAGCTTGGCCTAAATCCCTGAACTAAGCTGCAAATTGTGACCAAGAACCAAGTTGAAGTCTCGTCCCTGGACGATCGCACCTTCTCCTCTTGGGAATCTGGATGCATCGCACCTCCTGTGTGTAGTAGGTGAGATGCATCGCTCTTTCCCTATGTTACAGGTGCGATGATCAGATAAGACTGTTTCTACCTCCATATTTTGGTTTTTTGTTCACTCTCTTCAGTTTTATTCAAGATTTTTGTTGTCTGTGATCAGTATACCACTGTGGAAACTCTCTTCCTTTGCATGATTCAGCCTCCATTGTACAAAGAATTGTGAATGTTTTTGTTTATTGTTCACCATTTACAGTCCTATTTTACAAATAAGTAGTGTAATCGAACTGTCGCCTTTTGATTTGGAAGTGTCGCAAGTGTCGTTTTCAGTCAAAGAAAAGAATCCTACTATTCTTAATGGTCGATTACACTGTTACTCTTGTATTTGATTTGAATTAATAGTTTTTCAAGTGTCGAAAGCAGTTTTAATTCAAAATCGAAAAGTGTCGTCATTATCTTCCTTTCGTCTTTTGAAGAGAAAATTGTTAGTATTGTCGCTTGGAAAATATAATTCAAATTTCTACTTAGCATTCTTTTTTTCATTCACACATTAAGAAAGCGGAAAAAAATACATTCATGTGCATTTGCATTTAGACTGCTTGTTGATTTTTATTTAGGACAGTGCATCTAGTGTGTGCTATCTACTCTATGTTGAAAGAATATCGCTTCTCTTTCCTTAGTAGCTAGGATTTTCATTGCAAAAAGAATATTAAACGACTATTTATCATCTTAGATTGCATTTTAGGAATTGTATATCTACATCACGCGGTGAACCTGAAAGGAAAACTTCTTAAAAAAGATCAACTGTAAACTAAATTCAATGAACATAAAAATGCTTTGCAACCTAACGCGCAACATTTAAAAGTCTAGGCTAGAGACGTATTCCAACGTCGTAAAGCCTGGTAACTATCGCTTTCATCGTAGGATGGGTGATTCCTCCTCTTTGAGATGACAAGTGCCAGTATGGACTTGTGCTCCCACGTACCGTCGAGTATATATTGGGAGACCACAATAGGCTATGTCCTTTATCCTTAGGAAACTGTGTCTGCCGCCCTATCGATCGTAATGCACTGAACACAACATTCGGGAAGATTGATTACCGTACCGTAAAAAGTATTATACAGTTTTGCGATTGGTTTGGTAATCCCTCTGTTTAGATTTCCATAGTAGTCTCTTTCATTCCTTTTTAGACTCCTTAAAGGAAAAGGTCCATCTGAGCACTTGTCACTTTAGGCTCATTAAAAATCAAAGGTGAGTAGAGTCATCTTTAGCTTTTTCTCGACTCTTAAAAATTGAAAAAGCAAGTTGTGTCAAAGCGTCTAAAATTCATTAAATTCTGAATCACTTTTTCCCCTTTATTTTGAGTTGATCGAGTAATCTGCAATCATCGAAGAAAGTCAATCAAAACCCCGTCATTCATGGAGATTAATGAGTCAACCATCTTTGACTCCAGAAATGAAACTATTCCAGACAAAGCGAACTTGTTTAACCAGATCAAAGTCCCCTGGCTTGCTTGGAACTTGTGTTCCAACATCCTCAGGGACTCTGGTTACTCCAACCATTTCTAGTATCCCTACCTTTACAGAAGAAGTTCCGCGGCCACAAGAGGACATTAGAACTGATCCTAGTGTAATGGTAAAAGATTCTATTCCTGAATCGGCTCCATTTACAACTGATTCGGAAGGTGTTACCCCTCCAACATCTGTCGCTACAGAGTCTATACCTTCTTTGGCACCAGAAATATTTTATGGACCTGACGGTCTACCTCTCCCACCTGAATTGATTGCTATAGAAGAGATTGTGGAGGATCCTCCATCCAGTACTCCATTGCATTTTGGAGCCGGGATCACCCTATATCCTTCTTCATCAGAAGTTAGTCTCCCTTCATTGCAAGTTCCTGTAGAATCGCTAGGAAATCTTTTGGATAGACTAGATATGTCTGAACAACCGTTGACATCGAGGACTGTGTCAGCTGACGCAGCAACAGCAGAACCTCCTGCTGCTACTCCAACAATGTTCACTGGTGTACCATCTGTCCTAATTATCTCTCAACTACTAGATGGAGTCCATCCAGGGACTGTTTCAACAATATGTTTTGTTCCCATTTGTTCGTTCGGGATAATATCTGGAATCTCTTATGTTGAGTCTCGGCAAATTGATCCTTCGCAGCAGTATCAATTTGGGAAACCAAGTCCCCAAAGGAAAATCATTCCCTTGAGCATTGGATTGCCGCCGTATGGGGGACAGTATGCCCTTTCATTGTTTCCTCCAGGATAACAACCATACGAGAGTTCACAATAGAATTCGGGTTATGTTGGAATTACATCCAACGGTTGGGTGCCAATACTGCCTCAACAACCAAGAGTTGTATACTTGATGCAACAAAGTCTACCTGTGTCAAATATTCCCACTACATCGGCTATTGTGACGGTGTCACAAGTACAAGCGTTACCTATTATATGCCAACCTCATTCTCAGGTCACAATACAACATCCTCTTGTCTCCGCGACACAACCACAATCACCAATTAGTGGCTCCTTAACTAGAGTGACCCAGCTCAAACGGGTACTATTACCCCTCATCTTGGTCAAATAGCTAGTATTGGACAATAGCAAATGGATTCACAACCATGGCTGGCACAATGTCAACAACCACAATTCCAACAAGCTTACCAAGGATCTGAGCAACAAATCTTTGCGAGTAATGGGCAGTCGTATATTCAAAACGGTCAACATCAGTCATATCATAGTGGTTATGCCCATCAACCATACCAAAGTTATCAGCATCAAATGCATTATGCTAGTACGAAAAGAACCACTGCTCAGACAATCCCATCTTACCCTAGGTATGCTTCGCCGAACCTGAATCAACAGTTGCCCTTCGTGGCGACTTTAGAGTTACCGGATCTAAATCAGCGAACGAACGATCCAATTGCCTATGCCCCTTGGTGGCCGGCGATTCCTCATAAACTTCCATCAGATATTCCTAAATTTAATGGAAATTCAGGTGAAGACCCATCAAATCATGTGATGATCTTTCATCTATGATGTTCATCCAACACTCTCAATGATGATTCGATTAGGCTTCGCCTTTTTCAGCGAAGGTTAACTAGTCCGGCAGCAAAATGGTACATCGAATTGCCTAGAGCTTCATTCGATAACTTCAGCACCCTTTCCACAACCTTTTTAACCCATTTTCAGTTACCAATAAGGTACGAAATAGGAACAGAGCTTCTCACCAATTTCAAGCAAACGACGGACACTCACATATCTGATCATATTCATGAGTGGCGACGTCGTCGTAGAATGGTCAAAACATATGTTCCTAATTAGCTGCTAGCTGAATGGTTTATTAAGTCATTGTTACCTTCTATCACAGAAGATGTGGCAAAGGGAGGGGTCGTCACTGAAGGGCAAGTCATTTCTCGTGCGCAATATCTAGATTTGATCTATACTCAGTCTGGCACGCTCTACGACAAAATCCATGATGCTCCTAGACCGAAGTTTTCCATTCCTCCTCCTCCTAAATCAAACAAAGACTCTCATGCCAGCCATGGCATGATAGGTACGACAAGCACAAAAATCGTAAAGGCTACATCAAACAAAGCTCGTACAGTTTCTAGTCAAAATGCAAATGAAGAACTTCTCGCCTCGGAGGTAAATGTCGTGTCAACTAACAAAGGCAAAGAACCGAAGCAACCAGGGGGCAAGAAGAAAAAGAAAAGGAAAAAGAAGAAACAGAAGGAGTCGTCTCCTGAAAAATCTTCAGCAAACCCTTCTGGAGAAAGGAAACCAAATCATCCATGCTTTATATGTGATTAGGATCATTGGACGAAAGATTGTCCACATAAAGCTAAGCTTAGAAAATTCTTAAAGAGTTCGAAAACCTCAGAGGTATTGACTGATCCATTTCCAAACCCAGGGACCAATCTGGTTTCTAGTGACAATGCTTCCCCATCCCAAGTGCTTATGTTGTTCGTTTCAAAACAACAAAATGATGCTTTGATATTGACAAGGAATAAGGATTACGGGAATCCACAGCTGTCGAACAACAATGCTACTAATCAACCTAGTAGTTCAACGACAACTTCGACCAAAGTTGTGCCACCCATCATTCCTGAGCTAATGATAAAGCCGCCAAAGGGAGTAGTACACAAATCAACATTTAATCCTTGTGCAAGAGCAACATAGAATTATAATATAGTAGAGGACCTAGCCCAATCGTCGTCTGCTATGTCGACACTTGAGGTACTGCAAAATTGCCCCTCCCAGAAGCAGGCTCTATTATCAGCGATAGGTGGGATTGACCTAGCGGATTCCAACCTTGTGACCTTTAATCATAAAGGATATGACGCATAGTTACCAACTCAGCTCGCTTTCCTTATTTAAGTGAAAGCACTCAACAAAACTATTCATTGAAGAGTTATTGATGAGGGGGCATCTACATGTATTACGTCAATGAGTTGCTGGAAAACTTTAGGCTCACCACCCTTGTCATGATCATCAATGACGTTAAAAGCATTTGATGGATGAACATACACTCCATACAGGATTTTAAGTAACTTACAAGTCAAACTGGGGGGGCAAAACAGTAGAAAATGATGTTGAAGTTATCGACGGAAACCTTGATTACAACATCCTACTGGGAAGGCCCTAGATTTATGCTATGGCTGCTGTTGTGTCGACATACTTCAGAAAGATTGCATTTCCCTTCCAAGGAGGAATTACAATCGTCGACCAATAAACATTTCTCCCCAACAGTTCGCAAGTTACGGGAAGCATTCCGATGATCCACAGAAGCTCTCAGTCGCTTCAAAATATCAGAGTAGGCCTACTAAAAGACCCAACATTGATGGGTACTTTTTCCCTACCACCTCCAAACAATCTGGTGGAAGTGGCCACGGTGGGAACCTGCTATATGATGTCTTCCATTCAGAAGATGTCCGAACACGATGTTAGCATGGATCATCGCCAGGTTTTGCCTCCAAACCCAATAGAAATATTGTAGCAATCAATGTTTTCAGCATGGGAGGCAAACCCAAATCAACGCTTATCAAGCATTTGGATAGATAGGTCTAAGGAATATGGTACCTCTTTAGATCCTTGGTCGCATGTATATTCTACAGAAGAAGGAATTGTTCAGTCAATGTTAATTTATGGGGCACCATGGGAATATTACCACCATCGTTCCCATCTTCCAGATTACAAAGAAGATTTTTCCAGCGACCTTGATCATCCTTCAGTTTTTGATTTCCTATCAAATACTGTAAATACGGTGGATTCCGAGCGAAACTTGTCCAATATTGAAGATACTATCGCCATCAATATCTCGACCAAACCAGATGTTGTAGAGAATATTCATGTCGGAAAATCTTGTTCTTCTTCAAAACTGGAAGTATATTACGCTCTCTTTCGCGAGTTCAGAGATGTCTTTGCATGGTCATATGAATAAATGCCAGGCATTGACTCGAGCATCGTTAAACACAAAATTAAGATGTATCCAGATGTCAAACGGCTTTGGCAGGTGCACCCCGAGAAAGTTGTTGCCATCAAGGCAGAAGTTGAAAAACTTCTCCATGTTGGTTTCATTTACCCGGTTCCTCTAACCGATTGGGTATCGAATATTGTTCCTGTAATGAAAAAGCAAGGAACGATTAGAGTGTGCGTCGATTATAGGGATGTAAATCAAGCTTGTCCAAAAGACAACTACCCTACACCCTTCATTGACTAGATAATTGATGAATGCACCAGATGTGAAATATTTTCATTTATGGATGGATTTTCCGGGTATAATCAAATAAATATCCGCCCACAGGACCAGTCAAAGACTACATTTATTTGTCCGTGGGGTACATTCGCATACCGCAAGCTAACTTTTGGGTTAAGGAACACAGGGGCAACCTTTCAGAGGGCCATGAGTTATGTGTTCCATGACATCAAAAACATCATTCAACCATATCTCGATGATCTTCCAGCTCATTCGTGAAAGCGGACCGATCATCTGCAGCATTTGAGAGCAATATTTCTACGTTGTCGACACTACAAGATACGACTCAATCCACACAAATGTGTGTTTTGTGTCAGTTCTAGTCATTTACTTGGCTTTGCAGTCTCAAAGGATGGGATTCGTCTTGACCCATGTAAGGTTTAGGCAATCATTGATTTGCCTCCACCTTCAAATTTGCTTCAGATTCAAAAACTCCAAGGGAAAGCAAACTTTCTGAGGAGGTTCATTCCAAATTACTCTGACCTTGCTAAAGGTTATACACGTCTGTTGAAAAAAGAAGTACCCTTCATCTGGGATCAGGTCGCACAAGCTTCCTTTGATGGTCTAAAGGAATCCCTAATAAAAGCATCATTAATATATGCTCCTGATTATCAAAAAGACTTTAACCTGTATCTGGCTGCAGCATATATGACCATAGCAATGGTTTTAGTTCAAGAAGACAAAGGAATTGAACATCCAATCTATTATTTAAGTCAAGAATTAAATGATATGGAAACCAAGTACTCCTATGTTGAAAAGCTGGCTCTCACAGCTGTTCAAGCGATACAGAGATTTCGACACTATATCCTCTTTCGAAAAACTACCATTTTGTCAGATTGCAACCCCGTGACTTATATCTTGTCGTGACAGTTACTGGGGGGCAAATATTCCAATGGATAGCAATTTTGCAAGAGTTTTATCTGGAATTCGTAAAATCCAAATCAAAGAAAGCCCTGGTTTCGTGGAGTTACTATGTGACTTCCCATCATCGTCCAACGATTCAACATCCAATGCAACAATCGTGGATGAATCTTTGTTTCTGATATCTTCAAGCAATCTGTGGTATGGAGATATAATCGTCTATCTCCAGACCCAAACATATAGGTCTAATACCTCCCGCTCATAGCAACAACGTACTCGATACCAAGAAAAAGACTACATGATCATTGGTGATACACTTTACCGTCGTGGTATCGATACAGTTCTACGGAGGTGCCTCAGCCATGAGGAGGCCGAAAAAGCCCTGAATGATTGTCATTCACATGTATGTGGGGGGCATCAATCTGGTTACGCTATGGCACAAAATATTTTACGAGCAAGATACTTCTGGCCAACAATGTTCAAGGATTGTATAACCGCAGTCAGAAGTTGTTATGCTTGTCAAATCTTCGATCACAAAACCAGAATACCACCCGCACCTCTACAACCAGTAGTTGTTGTTGGGCCATTCACCAAATGGGGCATAGATTTCATGACATGTAACCCCACCTCAGCCTGGGGGCATGGGTATATCATAGTCGCAGTTGACAATTTTACGAAATGGGCCAAGGCAATGCCTACATTAAACAATAGCGGCGAAACGGCTGCTCTTTTCTTTCTCAATCATGTAGTCTCCAGATTCGGTGTTCCACAAGCTATAGTCACAGATCATGGATCGCATTTTCGCAATCACATGATGGTTGAGTTGGCTGCCAAATTAGGACTATCCCACGATAGCTCTACTCCGTATTATTTGCAAGCTAACGGGAAAGTTGAGGCAACCAACAAAGTCCTGAAGCGCATGCTGCAAAGGATGATTGGAGTCCATAAACGGAGTTGGCACCTAATCTTGTATTCAGCCTTGTGGGCATACCAGACATCAGTGAGAAATGCAACTGGGTTTACACCCTTTCAGCTAGTATATGGCCTGGAAGCAATCTTACCAGTTCAGTGCGAAATCTCGTCCCTCAAACTCGTAGTCGATCTTCTCCCTGGAACTTCATAAGAGGAGGCTCGTTTCTTGGAATTAATCCAACTAGATAAAACCCATCATGATGCCACCTTGGCTAACGAAGCCCATAAGAAATGAGTCAAGGCGTAGTTTGACAAGAATGTCAAACCCCGTGTCTTCTCAGAAGGTGACCTGGTCTTACTTTACGACCAGGAGTCCGATAAGTTGGGAGCAGGTAAGTTCCAGTCTTTATGGATGGGCCCCTATATTGTTAAGCGTGTATTAGCAAAAGGAGCCTACAAGTTAGTAGACTATGACGGGATTCCACTGTCTCAACCCTGAAACGGGTTGTACCTTAAGCGTTACTATGCTTGACTCAGTATAGTAACCTCTTCACATGCTTTTGTTACATTTTTGTTTTCGATAAGAGTAATCATTTTGGTTAGGTAATCCACTTTTGCATTTGTTGCAGATGTTGAACCTATTGGAATCATTTGTTGGATATGCCGACGGAGCGAGTCGTAGTTCACAGAACCTATCTTCTGTAGCCTGGGCCATCTTTGATCCAAGTGGTGAGTTAGTGAGTTTCAGAGGGGTATTTTTTGGTCGATCAACGAACAACATCGCTGAATACAACACGTTGATAGAACTCCTCTCTGATGCCATCACGCATGGCATACGCTGACTTGTTGTTAGGCTAGACTCACAACTCATCATTCTATAGCTCACTGGCATCTATTCCATGCGGAATCCAGCTATCTATCGCATGTTCCTAAGGGTCAAAATTTTGGAAAGACAGTTCGATTCTATCCGATATCACCATATTTCCATAAACTTAAACACATTAACAGATTCACTGGAAAATTATGTGTTAGATAGACATTTGCGACATTTATAAAAGAAAATCATCTCATCAATATTTGCATCAGGATCATATAACTTAACCAAAATAAAGCTCCAAAAATCAAAAATATATATAACTTTTTATGGTTTGCACATAGTGTTCTATGTCCAAGACAAAATCGGTCAAATGACCCAAAAACTCAAAATGCTAGGGGGCACACTAGTCTAATGGTGCTGGTGATAACAAGTCACCGCCTATGTAATCATGCGTAAAAGCCTAGTCCATCGACTTGGCACGCCAGTAGTATGTCGTTGTAATCTCAAAGGCAACTCGTTGGTCCTCACATCTGGGATACCAAGAGTGAGGCCTTCAATCTGATCTTGCAAAGTTGCAAGAGTCTCGGCCACATCCAGGTCGCAAAGGATAGCCCTCCCTACAGCCTCTCCTACTGGAACGACAGCTAGTGCTCTCAGGCGCACTGCTTGTTGCACGGGTCTGATATCTGCATGAACACATGAGTTTTGATTAGTCTTGGATGAAAGAAAACATAAGAACATTATAAAAGCAATAAACAGGAATATGGTCAGAGACTTTACCTATAACACTCCACTGCTCGCCAGCCGGCAGCACCAAATCTGGGTCACCCCGGAAATCCATACCATCATATGGACACTCGACATAAACCATCTCCTGACGGTTGAACCACTCGAAGAAGGCATCAGAGAAAGAAACCTACAGCTGACTAGCATGTCGGGCCATAAGGTCAACCCAACTCTGCATCCATGGCTCAGTCCATGGCAGCAAACCAAGTGAAACGTACTGTGGCTGCATCAGTGGTATCTTCTCCAAGGCGAAAGCGGTCAAAATGTAACCATAGACAAAGTTCTTGGATCATCCATTTTTCACCTTGGTAAGTTGTTCTTTTATCACCGGAAATACTGCATCACACCAGTTGAACACCTTCGGCTTGAGGCATTCCAAGGTGTACTGCATATAGGACCTGTTGGCCAAGTGAAGAGCCGCACTACCAACCAATCTAGCAAAAGTGAATAGGATAGTCCTCAAGGACCAGTCAGTGACATCTCGGATGTTGATCTTGCCATCCCTGCTCGGCTGAGATCCTTCTCTACAGTATCAGCGAATATAATCCCTCAAGGATTCGCCCCCATGGGCGGAACCTGATAGTGAGAGAGGGGCACCACGCCTTGATAAACCGGTCAAAAAATAGATGTCCACAACAGTCAAGGGGATGGATTTGCCTCTGATCTGGAACACTTGGTTGGTAGGATCCCATGTATCGAGGAAATATTGCAACAAGTTGATTTGCTGCCTCATGCTAGATATGCGGAAGAACTTGAGCAAACCACAGTTTCGCAATGCAGTTACCGTACCCGGATCATGTAAAGAAATCATGTCCTCTTGTTCATGCTCACGTTCTCACCATGTAAAAACCATTTTGCTCCGATGAATCTCTGAAAAACGAACAAGAGAAGAGTCAGGATCCTGATTTGGCAAAAAACAGGCAAAATTTCCATGAAAAAACAGTGCACAAGTTTCCCTCCTTGTGCCCATCGCACCCCAGCTGTGTACTGGGTGAGATGCATACTGACTGGCCAATGGCCAGCCCAGTATGCATTGCACCTTTCGATATACACAAGATGCGATGGGGGCAGAACGAATTGTTCAAACCCCAGAGGCTCAGAAAACTAGGGAAACATGCTCAGAATACAAAAAGGAAAGAATCCAACTGAAGAGCACAGGTTTAGCTCCTACCTGGTCCAGACGGTGCCAAGAATCATCCACAGAATCTCTCGGAATCAATTAGTGAAAATCAAGGGGGAAAACACCTCCAAAGCTCCAACAATGTCAAGCTCAAATGAAATGGTAAAATGAGGGGTAAAAACTACTTTTAAATTACTTTTCACGTAATTCGAGTAAGGTATTAGTGTTTTAACTCATTTTTCAAACATGTATTCTCATTTCTAATCAGTTTGATGGAGAAATTGAACAGGTAGTACGACCGTCGAAAGAACATAGTGTTAATGGTGAGTCGAATATCAATGACCGTTATCACGAGTAGTTTTACGCAAAGTTCAAGCTCATTAAAAATTAAACCTAAGCAATGAGCATATGTTCCGCCAGAGTTTAAGCTCATTAAAAAATGAACCAATCTTCGGTAAATAACCATTTTGAAATGCATTATCATCAACTTTTGAGCCTTGGTCGTGTTCTTACCATCACCTCCACTCTGTTTTAGCCGATCATACGCCTCCATTTGATTGTTTACCCTTTTGAGGAACAGCTGCAACAAGTGATTCTGTTAGCCATCCTTGTAACACTGTCGTGATTGGAAAATTCCAAACCTTACCTGGAACCAGCTGCTACCCGAAAACATCACTTTTTCCTCAAAAATGATTCTCCTTTAATCTCTTTTCTTCTGACTCGTAAAATATGAAAAGATTATCGAGCAATTGGCCTCTCCAGCTCATTAAAGCTATCGGAAGTGCTATCCCTCCTCTAGATTTTAATCTTTTTCAACCTGAGGGATTATTACACAAAAAGATTGAGTGCTTGTCTTGTTCGGCTCGTTAAAACTATCGAAAATTCATCCCTTTCGTATTATTTTATACTTTTTCGGACTTAAGGGATTATATG
>APFE030877328.1:34773-46896 GCA_000404065.3 Pinus taeda | reverse complement strand
TAACACATTTCTTAGGAATCTTGTGTGAATAGTGTAATTCCTGAGAATTAACACTATAGTGGGTATTAAAGTGTTGATAGTGTTGTTACGTTCCTTTGGAACAAAATCTCACTGTCTACATGTTTTGTGTTTAAAATGAAATTTCCTCATTTAAAAGCAGTTCTAGTATATTTTTATAATTCCTATGGAATGATAGGTTGAGAAAGGGGAAAACAGACCTATTTCTTGATTGCGCCAAAAACAACGGTTGGAGTGATTAGAGGAAAAACTCATGAAGTTGTTAGTCTAACAATAGATGACTAATACACCTATTGAAGCAGAAAGAGGAATTCAGCTAGAATTAGAAGAAATTGTAGCCAACTTTGAAATGTTGTCTATATTGCCTACACCCAAACCACCATTAGTGGTATTCGAGCAACAAGTTGACATTGAATTGAATCTCAGAAGCAAGAGAAGAAAAGTTACTATGGCTTTTAGAGTTGGAAGAGGACAAGGATGTGGTGGAAGAGGACAGCATGTTGCAAATGCTGAAGTGATGGAAGCTGTGCAACAGATGCAAGCTAGATTGGATGCATTAACAAGACGAAGAAATATAGATGATGGAGATGTTAGTGAGACTGAGGTTGAAGCTGTAGAGGAGGAAGTTGTAGCAGTTACTCCTGAGATGAGATTCTTCCAATCAGTGTTGAGATTCACAACTAGGCCAAAGACCGAGGTTTTAATATATGAAGGAGGATTGAATCTAGAAGAATTCATAGACTGGATTAATGGCATGGAGAAATTCTTCGACTATGAAGAAACAGAAGATGAGAAGAAAGTAAAGTTTGTTGTCACCAAGTTAAAAGCCCATGTAGCTCTTTGGTGGGATGTTGTGCAGGCAGAAAGAAAGAGACTTGGCAAGTAACCTATCAAGAATTGGAGCAGGATGGTAGCAAAGCTAAGAGGTAAGTTTCTACCAAGTAATTATCAGCAAACCTTGTTTAGATAGATACAATATCTTAGACAGAGGTCTTTGATAGTGAAAGAATACACAAAGGAATTCTACAAGGTAAGCATAAGAGCTAGAGAAGCCCAGGACATAGATGAGAAGGTGGCTAGATATGTGAATGGTCTTAGGATGGACATTCAAGATGAGATAAGTATATTGTCTCCTAAAATAGTATAAGAAGCTTATCGGATAGCACTGAAAGCCGAAGAAAAACTCACAAGGAAGAAATTTGCAAGAGGCAGAGGTACTTTCCAAGGAAGGGGAAGTAAAGGTGGTAGAGGAATATCTACAACACCTAAAGATGGAGGTAGCAGCAACTCAACCCAGAATGCACCCACAGGAGGTGATGCAAGAGGCAGAGGAAGTTTTTATAGAGGGAGAGGAGGCAGAGGAAGAGAAAGAGAAGTAAGATGTTACAGATGTAACAAATTGGGACACAGAGCCTTTGAGTGCCCAGAGAAAGCAGAAACAAATCAAAGGAATTCTATTGTTGCTCAAGCTGAGGGGGAAGCAACAACAATAGTGATAG
This sequence comes from Pinus taeda, assembly GCA_000404065.3. Lineage (NCBI taxonomy): Eukaryota > Viridiplantae > Streptophyta > Pinopsida > Pinales > Pinaceae > Pinus > Pinus taeda. The sequence goes on along the minus strand of APFE030877328.1, from coordinate 45,379 downwards.
AAGAATAAAATATCCCAGAGAGAGGAGAATCTTTGGTAGTTAATAAAGTTTTGCTGAAGCTAGCAAAGGAGATAGTTAAACCAGCACAAAGAAAGTTTATTCAAAACAGTGTATAAAGTTCAAGGGAAGTGTTGTTAGATGATCATTGATAGTGGCAGCACTAATAATTTGGTCTCTACAGAAGTAGCGGAGAAATTGAAGCTGAAGACAACGAAACATCCAACTCCTTACAAGGTGTCATGGTTACAAAAGGGACATCAATTGTTAGTGAATGAACAGTGTGAAGTGGAATTTTAGGTGGGCAAGTATAAAGATAAAATTGTATGTGATGTGATGCCAATGGATGTGTGTCACATATTGCTTGGAAGACCTTGGAAATATGAGAGAGGAGCCATGCATGATGGAAAAAGAAACACCTAAAAGTTTGGAAAGGATGGTGTCAATCATACGTTGCTGCCTCTGCAAGAAGAAGATGTATCAGGAAAGAAGACTGATCCAAAAATTTTGTTACTAGGAGGAAAGGAATACTTGAAGCAGATTGAAGAGAATGAGGTAAGTTTTTCTGTAATTTTCAAGCCCAAGGTAATAATGACTTCTACTAAAGTTTCTGATTTACCCATTGAAATTCAAAATATGTTGGAGAATTATTGTGATATTATTGTTGATGATTTGCCTAATGAGTTACCACCCATTAGAAGAATTAGCCATCATATGATTTGATTCCTGGAACAAGTCTAACTAACAAAGAAACTTACAGAATGAATCCTATAGAAAATGAAGAGGTTAGGAAGCAGGTGCAAGAATTGCTTGACAAAGGGCTGATTAGAGAAAGCTTATGTCCTTGCGCAGTACCAATAGTGTTGAATCCAAAGAAAGATGGAGGCTAGAGAATGTGTACAGATTCAAGAGACATCAATAAAATCACAATCATGTACAAATTTCCTTTACTTAGAATTAAAGATTTAATGGATTACTTGAGTGGAGCAAATTATTTTTCAAAACTAGATCTTAAAAGTGGGTATCATGAGATAAGGATAAGAGAAGGGGATGAGTGGAAAACTGCTTTTAAGACAAATGAGGGATTGTATGAGTGGAGAGTAATGCCTTTTGGGTTTTCAAATGCACCAAATATGTTTATGAGACTCATGAATGAAGTTTTTAAATATTTTATTGGTAAATTTGTAATAGTATATTTTGGACGATTTTAGTTTACAACAGGTCTAAGGAGGAGCACATAAGGCATCTAAATTATGTCTTACAAAGGCTACAACACGAGAAATTATTGTTGAATTTTAAGAAGTGTTCATTCATGGAAGAAGAGCTAGTGTACTTGGGTTTTGTTATTTCTGCTGAAGGGTTGAAGATGGATCTAGAGAAGATCAAGGCAATCATGGAGTGGCCTTCACCTAAAAGTGTTTTTGAGGTAAGAAGTTTTCATGGTCTTGCTAGATTTTATAGAAAATTCATCAAGAATTTTAGTAAGATCAATGCGCCTACTATTGAGACCACAAAGAAGGATACATAACCATTTAGATGGACTACTGAAGCAGAAAAGAATTTCCAGCTATTGAGGAAGAAGATCACTGAAAAGCCTATTTTGATTCTACCTAATTTTAGTAAACCTTTCCAAGTGAAGTGTGATGCCAGCGGAGAAGCTATTGGAGGTGTATTAAGTCAAGAAGACAAACTAATAGCTTATTTTAGTGAAAATATGAATGATTCAAAAAGGAAGTATTCTTCTTATGACAAGGAGTTCTATGTAGTTGTTCAGTCATTGAAGAAATGGAGGTATTATCTAATGTCAAAGGAGTTCATACTTTATTTAGATAACTATTCACTATAGTATATTATGCAGCAACCAAAGCTTAGCCAGAAACATGCTAAATGGGTAGAGTATCTTCAAGGTTTCCATTTTGTTTTGAAGCATATAAATGGCTAATCAAACAAAGTTGTAGATGCCTTAAATAGGAGGAATGTATTATTTCAAGAGAGTCAAATCCAAGTGTTGGGTTTTGATTTTCTTAAAGAATTGTATGAAGCAGATCCAAATTTTAAAGAGGCATTTGAAGGTAGTAAAAATCATGTTTTGATGGATATGAGTAGATGGTTGGATTACTTCTTACAAGATGGATTGTTGTTTAAGAAAAATCAGCTGTGCATACCAAACTGCTCAATGAGGGAGAATTTAATCAAAGAAAAACATAGTGGAGGACTTGCAGAACATTTTGGTGTAGAGAAGACTTATGAGTAGTTAAACATATTTTATTTATGGCCGAAAATGAAATATGAAGTGGAGAAGTATGTGAAAACTTGCAAAGTTTGTCAATATGCAAAGGGAAGGAGCCAAAACACAAGATTGTATATCCCATTACCAATTCTAGATAGGCCTTGGGATATGATAAGTATGGATTTTGTTTTGGGCTTACCAAAGACTTAAAGAGGTAATGATTAAATTTTTGTTGTAGTGGACAGATTTTCAATAATGGCACACTTTATTGCATGTTATAAGACTAGTGATGCTTCTGACATTGCTATTTTTTTTTTTTAAGGAGGTTGTAAGATTGCATGGGTTGCCTGAGAGTATTGTCTCAGAAACAGATTCCAAATTTGTTGGACATTTCTGGAGAGCATTATGGAAGAAGCTGGGAACTAAACAAAGTTTCAGTTCTGCCTATCATCCACAAACTGATGGGCAGACTGAAGTTGTGAACAGGAGTTTGAGCAATCTTTTAAGGAGCCTTACTGCAGAACATCCAAAACAATGGGATCAAGTGTTGGCACAAGCTGAATATCCATATAATGACTCACCTAACAGGAGCAAAAGAGAGAGTCCATTCCATAATTTTTATGGAATGCATCTAAAAGGAGTATCTGAGTTAAGAAACTTGGGAAAAGATGAAATGAGAAGTGCATAGGGTGAAGATTTTTCTTCAAAAATGCAAGCAATACATGAATAAGTGAAACAACAACTGCAAGATAGAAACATCAAGTACAAAACTAGAGCAGACATGAGAAGAAGAGAGGTGAACATTGAAGTTGGAGATCTAGTTTTAGCACATCTCAGAAAGGAGAGTTTTCCAAAGAGGGAGTATAACAAATTGAAGTTCAAAAATATTGGACCGTGTAGAGTGTTGAGGAAATTTTTTGCAAATTCCTATGAGATTGAGTTACCCCCTCATGTTGGAATATCACCAATTTTTAATGTTGCGGACCTGTACAAGTATGAAGGTGAAACTACAAATGATACATCGCAAGATCAAGAGACACAAGAGATTGACTAGGTAAAATAGTTACCCACAACAAAGGAATTGCAGCCAGAAAGAATTCTGGACAAGAAGGTGTTTAAGAAAACAAGGGGATGAGAATACTTCATATTTGGTAAAATGGAAGGATCAACCAACAACTGAAGCTACTTGGGTTAGAGAAGAGATGCTATAGAAACTGGGCAATTCTGTAGAAGAACTCATGGACATGAGCCCATGAAGAATTTTGTCCTCGGGAGTTTGATGCAGGAGCATGAGACTTGGAGGGAAAAATCTTCAAACTTATTCCAAAAATCCAAAAAAAATTATAGGAAAAGGAGTGGGGTCCTTTAGCCAGCAATTTCCATGCTTTTCTAGTTTTGGATAAGGATAGAATTTAAGAATGAGATTAAGTTGTAATAATTTCTTTATGGATAAGTTGTAGTAAGCTTTATGCATAATTTATTTAAATCGCCCTATGTAAAAGGCATGCTTTTGTAAAGGATAAGGATCGAGAAGACTTTATCTATTATTATAAAAAGAAAATAATGGGACTCTTTGAGTTAGTCGATCTGAGAGACATTGTCATATTGAAAAATCTCTCTATGCATCTGATTTTGATGATTCTCTGTTGAGATTCCATGCATTGTTGAGCTTCCAAGCCGAAACTCCGTTTTACCTAGGAAAACCCCTGTAATTACTTAGCTCAACGAAGTTCTGGACTTAAAATTTTATAAGATCTGGTTCATACCCGTATCGGGTTTGAACCATTATCACATCACAGTACCACAAGTGGAGCGGGAAGGACCTTTAGAATTGCTGAAGTCCGAAACTCCAACAGTATGGAATAGAAACATTATAGAACAAAGTGGAAAAGTTATTGGGTACGTGATTGTTATCACATCGCTAGAGTGGAGTGGAAGGAGCCTTGCATTGGCAACATTGGAGTCGCGATTGTGATCTCCGATAACATTATGTGTTATCGCATGAGAGAAAGGAACGTTGGAAGGATCGATATTAACTGCCAATAGTGTTAATTGAGTGTAATGCATTTCTTAGGAATCTTGTGTTGATAGTGTAATTCCCGAGAATTAACACTATAGTGGGTATTAAAGCATCGATAGTGTTGTTACATTCCTTTGGAACAAAAATCCCTGCATGTTTTGCGTTTAAAACACAATTTCCTCTTTTAAAAGCAGCACTAGTATATTTTTATAATTCTTATGGAATGATAGGCCGAGAAAGGCGAAAACAAGCCTATTGCTTAATTGCACCGATAACGATGGTTGGAGTGATTAGAGGATAAACTCATGAAGTTGTCAATATAACAATAGATGACTCATACACCTATTGAAGAAAAAATAGGAATTCATCCAGAATTAGAAGAAATTGTAGCCAACTTTGAAAGGTTGTTAGTATTGCCTGCACCTAGACCACCAGAATGCAGTTGACTTGGTGAGATTGGTGTCTAACAATGAACAAACACTCGACTAGAATGGGATTAGGAACGTTCTATCCCAATCTAATATAATGGTATAAGAGACCCCAAAATGTACCCACACTCGTTCAAATAACAGTTTGGAAGTGGCCTCTGTTGTGATACTCTTTGTGCACGCAGCCAATATAGCCATCTTAGAAAATTTGTCGACAACCACAAATACATAGCCATTGTTAGGTTTAGTAGAAGGAAGGCCAAAGATATATTCCGTGGAGATGGATTCCTAGAGTAAGTTAAGAGTAGGCAGAGGAGTATACAATCCTTGCTTCTTAATAGTTGATTTGGTGATGGTATATGCAATGCAGGATTTGATATATTTTCCAACATCCTGTCAGTGATTTGAGCAATAAAAATACTTCTGTAGTATGGCCACAGTTTTATTGACACCAAAATGTCAGGCAACCTTATTGTAGCGTGTCTACCAAATCATCTTGGGACACTCGCTTAAACGAACACAAAGGTGGCCCAGGTAGCATAATAATGCATCTTGGAGGTGGAAGTCTGGAGCTTGCTTGCCATAAACTAGAATCTGCTGCGAGGTATAAAACTTAGAATCATTTTTATATAGTTGCTACCATCCAAAGGTCACATGGCCACAAGAGTTTAGAACAGTGGTCAATGCTGCAAGAGGTGACCATTTGAGGAAATATACAACATTATTGGTACTACCCTTCTTATATTTTATATTCAAATGGAATTGTTGTAGATATGTGGACCAATTTTGATGTCTATCATTCTACAATTTCCCTTAGGTTTGTATAAACTACAATGGTTAGTGATCTATGTGTATGAATATCTGGTTCCCTAGAATGTAATGTTTCATTATTGAGAAGCCTACATGTTGGAATGCATCACATTATCGTAGGTGGGGTATTTCCAAACTGTGTCAGAAAGCGTCTCACTGTGATAGGCAACTGGGTGCCCTTTCTAGGTAAGAGATGCATCAATAACATAGTTAGAGGCATTTGTCTCAATTTCAAATGGTTGTTGTAGGTTTGGAAATGTGAGTACTTATGTAGAGAAGAGGCAGTGCTTTAGATCAACAAATGACTTTTGTTGGGACTCAGACCATAAAATTTCTTCTTTCACTTTGCCCTTGGTAACTTGAATCAAAGGCCGAGTGATATTAGAGAATCCCAATGTGAACATATGATAAAAATTGGCAAGGATAAAAAAGATATGAAGATCTATTACAGTGGTTGGGGCTGGCCCATCCTCAATGACTTGGATCTCAGCTGGATCCACATGTATGCCTTTCTCATCAATGATGTAACCCAGATATTGGACCTAGCTCATGCCAAAGGTTCATTTCTCCAGGTTGGAACATAGTTTTTGTTTACCTAGGGTTGAAGGACTTGTCAAATGTGTTGTAAGTTCTCTTCCCAACTCTTGTTGAATATAAGAATTTCATCTAGATATACAACCATGAACGAGTTGGTGAAGGGTCATAAGATGTCATCCTTCTACCTCATAAGAGTTGTAGTGGCATTTGTAAACCTAAAAGGCATGACCAACCATTCAAGAAGGCCCTCCTTAGATTTGAATGTGGTATTCCATACACTTATGGAATCTATTTGAACATGGTGATGGCTAGAATTTAGATCAATCTTGTTGAAATACGTTGCCTGGAGTTGGTCAAGAAGGTCATCAATCCATGAGATTGGATACTTATTCCTCACAGTGATTTTGCTCAGTGCCCGATCATCAATGTAGAGCCTCTAGGTCCCATCCTTCTTATGTACAAGTACAATCATATTTATTTTCTTCTGCCATGGGAGGCCATCAAGATTGGAAAGGCTAGTCTTGGAAACGTTAAATCAATTCAAGCCTTAACGCCTTACAGGGTCTACCATAGGCCTGAGCGAAACCCCTCAGCAACAAAGGTGCCCCCTTGAAGCCAAAACAGCTCTGATACCAAATGTAGGTTTTAACCCTATACAAAAATTACCTCCATACGAATTCTAAAACAAAGAAAATAAACAATGCGAGATCATAACACCTAAAACACATATGCACAGAGATTTCCCCTGGATCCCAAAACGGAGACTACCAACATGATTTTTAATTATTGTTCCTTTCAATGTTACAATAAATATTTATACATGTTGAAGCATCTGATACCATGGACTGAAAACCATCGTGTCCAAAACCATGGACCAAAAACCATAGGTAGGTTCGCCCAACCTAATATAGGGTCCAAATTGTTTTTTCCCGCGGCGCTGCCTCAGACCCCATAGAGGGGGGGTACCCGCCCCCCCTCAAACCCACAGGATAGGGGCGGCTGCCGCCCCCCCTGTGACCCCCCCACTGCGCAATCGGCGCAATGAAGGGGGGGCTCCGCCCCACCTCTAACCCCCCGGTTCACTACGTGGGTTAGTCGTGGAAAGAATATAACACAACCCAACAATCTCCCACTTGTTGTTTTCTTTCCACAGGGGTCCACAGGAGATCTTAGTCATTTTTCCAACCCTGAAATGCCCATTATTTCTCTACACCAAGAGGACTTCTCAGAGCTCACAAATTTTGTCAATGCATCTGCAGTATTATTCAAAGTGTCCACCTTTACCAACAACACCTTTTTGTCTTCTATCATATCCCTCACAAAGTGATACTGAACATCAATGTGCTTTGTCTTTGAATGATAAGCACGGTTCTTGGCCAAGAAAATTTCACTTTGGATGTCACAGTCTATCCTTATAGCTCCCTGTACTAACCCCATACTTGAACACAATCTCTGCAACCAAATTGCTTCATTGCTTGCATGAGTGGCTGCCATGTATTCTACCTCTGTAGTTGATAGTCCCACTACAGATTGTTTCTTACTCATCCAACTGACTGCACCTCCAAATAGGTTAAACACATACCCACTTGTAGATCTTCTCTGATCCAGATCTCCAGCCCAGTCTGCAGCAACAAAGCCATGGATATCCAACACTCTGTCCAAACCTGGTCTTCCTTGATAGCACAAACCGTAATCACTAGTGCCACGCAAATACCTGAAACCCTGCTTCACTGCTTTCCAGTGCTCCTTCCTTGGTTTTGACATAAACCTGCTCAATACTCCCACTGCATGTGCAATGTCTGGTCTAGTACATACCATGGAATACATCAAGCTACCAATTGCACTTGCATATGGAACACGGGGCATGTCCTCTTCCTCTTCTTGTGTCTTGGGACATTGTTCAATATATAACCTCACACCTACAGGAATAGGAACCTTCACCGGTTTACTATACTGCATATTAAACCTCTGCAATATTGTCTCGACATACTTCCTCTGGTTTAAACAGAGCTTCCTCTTTGCCCGATCTATTTTAATTTCCATGCCCAAAATATATTTTGTAGCACCGAGATCTTTCATGTCAAATTTGGAGGACAACTGGGTCTTCCAATCCTGGATAATTTCTTTGTCATTTCCAACCAACAACATATCATCCACATACAAGACCAGATAAATAACATGGTCACCAATTAATTTAAAATACACACAATGGTCTACTTTGCTTCTGGTGAAGCCAAGTCCCCATATAAATGTATCAAATTTCTGATACCACATCCTTGGTGACTGTTTTAACCCATACAGAGACTTCTTTAACTTGCATACTAGTTCTTTCTTACCCTTCACCGCAAAGCCTTCAGGTTGCTTCATGTAGATTTCCTCTTCCAAATCCCGTGAAGAAATGTTGTCTTCACATCCATCTGTTCTACCTCAAAATCAAAAGCAGCAGCAACAGATAAAAGTAATCTAATAGAAGTTACCTTGGCAACAGGAGAAAAAATATCACCAAAATCAATTCCCGGCACCTGGGAATAACCTTTTGCTACCAACCGAGCTTTGTATTTCTCCACCTTCCCTTCTGCATTTGTCTTCTTCTTGAACACCCATTTGCTGCCAATGGGTTTCCTTCCAGCCGACAACTCCACCAGATCCCAAGCCTTATTTTTGTGCAAAGATGCCATTTCATCAACCATGGCCTCTTTCCAGAGTTTTCCATCCTCTGAATCCACTGCTTCCTTCACAGTTCTGGGATCATCATCAGTAATAGGCAAAGCAAAGTTTGAACAGAAAGCAGATGGACTATACCTTTCTGGCTGCCTTCTTTCTCGAGCTGATCTTCTCACAGCCGGAGTTTGTGGCTCTTCATTTCTGATTCCTCCTCTGCTACAGAGTCTGATTCTTCCTCCTTTAGTTCAAACTCTATCTTCACAGGTTCCTTTGGTTGGACTTTATGTTTGATAACATATTTCACCTCTCTAATCACCACATCTCGACTGTACACAACCTTCCGTGTGACTAGGTTCCAAAGCTTATAACCCTTTAAACCATCCTTATACCCAATAAAAATTCACTTTAGATTTACTATCCAACTTGGTTTGTTTCTCCTTTGGAACATGTACATATGCATCACATCCAAATACCCTCAGATGTGAAAGAGAGGGTTTCTTACCAGTCCATACCTCTTGTGGAGTCTTATCCTTCAATGCTGATGAGGTGACCTGTTGACAAAGTAACATGCAGTATCCACCGCCTCTGCCCAGAATTCCTGTCCTAACCCGGCACCACTGAGCATGCTTCTTGCCCTTTCCATCAACGTCTTGTTCATTCTTCTGCGACTCCATTTTGCTGAGGTGTATATGGAGTAGTCTTCTGCCGTGCTATACCACACTTCTTACAGAATTCTTCAAATTCCTTGCTGCAGAATTCTCAACCATTATCTGTCCTCAACACCTTTATCTTCTTCTCTGTCTGATTTTCCACCAGAGCCTTAAATTCTTTAAACATGTAAGACTTCAGATTTCTTCTTAAGGAAATATATCCATGTATTCCTTGAGAAGTCATCTATAAATGATACATAGTACACAGACTTACCTAGTGATGGAACTTTCACAGGTCCAAACACATCACTGTGCACAAGGTCTAATATTTGTTTCGTCCTCTTACCACCAGAGGGGAAACTCACCCGATTCTCCTTCCCATATACACAATTTTCACAGAAATCGAAATCCAGAGAGCAATTACTCATACCTTCTGCCATACCTTTACCATGAAGTATTCGAAGGCCCTTCTTTCCAATATGTCCAAGCCTTTGATGGCACATCATGGTCTTCTCTCCAAAGACCACTAGATTTTCTACTCCATTTTTAGGAACCATAGAACTATTGTACCCGTCAACAACAGTGCTACCTTGCAGCTTGTACAGAGTTCCAATGTGAACTCCCCGCATCAATACCAGTGCTCCTCGAACAATCTTGAAAGTATCCTTCTCGAACAATGTCTTTACACTTTCATTATCCAACTTGCTTACAGAAATTAGATTTCTGGCCAACGCAGGAATATGCAGAATGCCTAGAAGGGTTCTAACCCTTCCACCTTGCAACTTCAACTTTACTTTTCCGCGACCAATGATTCTAGCCTTCCTATCATCTCCTAAGAAGAAATCACCACTATTACACTAAAATTTGTCACCTTGACTATTTGCAGTTAGTATGGCTCCATCAGCAGTCATACTATCCTCCTTGGCAAGCCTCATACCTCTGCTCTCTATATCAAACTTCAAGAAAGAGAGAAAGTCATTAAAAATATGTTTATCTCTGGGTACGCAGTTTCTCTCAACCTTACTTGCATGTACGCATCCCAAATTCATAATACCTGCGTACTTGTACACTCTGTATGTAAAGGGGTGGGTGCGTATTCATGTAAAGTTCAAAAGGCGTGATTTTCATCTTAAAAAAGTTACTTGTGGTCATTTCTAGAGCATTCTAGAAGATTGTTTGACGTGTATTGAGTGCCTCCAGATGGTTCATGTATCCCTATGAAAGAGGAATTTATCCCATCAAGAGAGGAGCTACCCCATCCAAAGAGGGG
>APFE030877319.1:23022-36528 GCA_000404065.3 Pinus taeda | reverse complement strand
GAAGAATATGGTAGTATTGAATGTCATCCATTACTTGATGCAGAATTTGATTGCGCCTATTAATTTTCTGAAGGAGAGTGTTGGGAGAGTCCTGCTGGTGGACTATTAGGCGGATGACAACAGAGGAGTCCCCAAATACCTTTGCCTTCTTTATCCCCAGTTTGCCTAACTGAGTTAGGCCCTGGAACAGAGCTAGTGCTTCAGCTCTATTATTCAAGACCTTCCCTAGACCCCACTCATAATGGAGGATGCACTCCTCTTTGGTGTTAATAATCAGCCCCCCTGCTCCAGCTGTACCAGGATTTGATTTAGATGCCCCGTCGAAGAACATATAGAAACAGTTGCAGTTTTGTATCCAATTGGCGAACTCCTCTTCTTTTAATCTAACTTTCCATGAGCTAGCTTCTACCTTGCTCTGTGCATCCCTCCTGCTACCTTCCTGTACATTATGATTTTTTTCCAGGATGTAACTTATGAAATATCTCTCCTCCACACTATATCTTGTTGCATCGATCTTTCCAGTGGTGTTGATTGAGATAGTTTCCAGAGCAAGGATTTTGGCTTTGCTACAGATTATTCGTGTAGTTGAGCTCCTGTCTTGGAAAATTTTTCGATTTCTAGCTAGCCAGATTCGCCATAGCAATGTGTGAGGGAGAGTGTTCCATACTCTCTTCACCAAGTTGCTTCTTTTTTCTTTCCGGGGGCAACATTTTCTCCATATGTAGATTGTCTCAGCTATGGTATGCTGAGGTTCCCAAATTAAATTACCAGTGGAGGACAACTTTTCCCAACATTCAACAACAAAGGGGCATTCTATGAATAGATGATGCATCGTTTCTTCGGCATTGCAACAGTTGGGGCATTTGGATGGGCCGTTGATGCCTCTTCTTTTTAGGTTCTCTGCTGTTAAGATTTTGCCTTTCAGCAAAAGCCATATAAAAAATTTTACTTTTGGGAGAGCCTCTGATCTCCAAACAATTTTCCAATGATTCCACAAACTCATCTGAAAGGTGCTACTGCAAAGGTGTTGATGGCCTACTCTGACTGTATAATTTGTTCCTGTTGAGTCCCAGCTAAAACCATCCCTTTCATCTTCCTTAATGGGAGCCTTACTTTGGAGGAGAGACTTAAGGTAGCTGAGACTAGGTTCTAATGCGTTGGGGATTTCTGGGAAGGACTAACCAGTCCAGGTATGGGAATGAGGGTCCCAACTGGAAATTTGGGCCAGATGATGGATACCTCTATTGTTGAGAAATTTGATGACGAGTATGGCCTCTTTATGCATGATCAAGGGCTGTTGTCCCAGGATTTTGTCAGTTCCAAAATTGATGCTGGCTCCCCCCTGGAACCTTCGAAGTATTTTGAATCATAAGAGGTAGGGATTTCTTGCATAGCCTCCAGATTTTAGTGGAGTCTCTGTTGGGGATATTGGAGTCAAGGAGTTTCTACCTGGGGAAGTTTAGATATTTGATCTCCAGCACCTTTTTCCACCACGATGAGGGTCGTGTTATTAACCTCCATACAATTTTCGCACCAAAGGCCAGATTTAAGAACTTTGGCGATCTAATACCAAGACCTCCTCTATCTTGGGTTTGGATGACATGCTTCCTAAATTAAACTTACTTTTATCATTCTTCCCCCCTTGCCAAAGGAAGTGGCGAAGTGCAACTTCCAATTTATGGTGAAAAATGGCAGGAGCTTGATATAGGGAAAAACAGTAAAGGGGAAGGGAAGTGATACATGATTTAAGGAGAATGAGCCGGCCTGCTGGGTTGAGCCACAATGTTCCCCATTGCTGCACTTTCCTCTTTACCTTGTCAATGATTCCGTTCCAAGTTTCAGCCTTCAAAGGGCCCAAGCTCATTGGCATACCCAAATAGGAAAAGTGGGTCCAATCCAGATTGCATGTGACACCAAATATGTTTGCAATGCTATGGATAACTTGATTTGAAGTGTTCCATCCATATATACAGCTTTTGAGCTGATTGAAAAAGCCTCCAGAATACCCCATAAATTGGTCAAGGAGTTTCTTGAATCGCCTTGCTATTGTGGTGGAGGCTCCCCCAATTAATAAGGTATCATCAACAAACTGTGAGTGATTAATGTTTTTTGCTCCATTCCCGAATTTGATACCGGTTATAAGGCCCACTCTCCGATTGTGGTCCAAAGCTTGACTGAAGGATTCTGCCATGAGGATGAAGAGGTAGGGAGAGACGGGACAACCTTGTCTGAGACCCCGGGAGGATTGAAATGCTTCACCTAGCCTACCGTTGATCAGGGGGGAGATCCAGGGCCCAAAGATACAAGCTACAATAATATTAATGAAGGGAGTCTCGAAGCCCATCTTTTTTAGGATAGCAATAAGGAAGGAATGCCTTACTCTATCGAAGGCATTCGCTAGATCGAGCTTTAGGACAAATCCTTTCTCTTTCCTGGATAAACTCGAGTGGGTGGCTTCTTGGACAAGGAGAATGGAGTCAGTGATATGTCTGTTGGGCAGGAAACCTCCTTGATTTTCAAATATCAAGGAGGAAAGGAGGGGGTTGAGTCTGGTAGCTAAGATTTTGGATAAAATTTTGTAGGAGGAATTGCAGAGGGAAATGGGTCGGAATCTGGAAAAAGAAGAGGGCCGATTTTCCTTGGGAATGAGGGCAAGAAAGGTGGAATTGGTGAATCCTCCTAATTTCCCTTTTGTTTGCACCCATCGAATCATCTTTGTCAGGTCCTTTTTTATTAGAGTCCAGAACTCCCTGAAGAAGTAGATGGGGAATCCGTCAGGCCCGGGCGCCTTATCAGGATGCAGACTCCAGATTGCTCTTTTAATTTCCTCTTCTTCAATTTCCTTTCTAAGGTTATTGTTCATCTCCTTAGTGACTCCTTTGGGCAGATGCTGGAGCAAGTCGGAATAGTCTTCTGCCCCTTTGATTTCAGTTAGGAGGTCCCTGTAGTGCTTGGAGGCAGCGTTCCTTATGGTTTCTTGAGTGCTGTGTTGATTTCCTTCGCTGTCCAAGATTGTGTTTACATTGTTCCTGAGCTTTTGAGCAGTGGCCTGTTTGTGGAAGTAGGCTGTATTTTTGTCTCCTCCATGAAGCCATAATTGTCTAGATTTTAAACGCCACTTGGTTTCTTCCTCCCTATTAATGTGACTCAGTTGTGCGTATAATACACTTTCTTGCTCCTTATTTTGCTGCGATAGTCCATGCTCTTCAATCCTTGACTGCACACCTTCTAATTCACTCTTGACTTTCTTTTTGATCTCCTCTGGCTCCTGATAACTATCTTTGGCCCAATCTTTTAATACCTGCTTGGTTCTTTTTAATTTGGTTTCCCAAATAAAGCATGGTGAACCTTCCACATGCTGGCTCCAAGTCTTCTGAACAATTTCTCTGGCTGTAGGGATCCGATTCCAAAGAGGGCTATATTTAAAAGGAATAGGGCCAAGAGGACAGTGGGTTTCCAAAGTTAGAGTGATGGGGTAGTGATCAGAGGCAAAGGTATTGAGGATGTTGGCATATCCTACAGAGAAGGAAGAGAGGTACGAGATGTTGACTAGAAATCTATCTAGTCTTTCCATTATGTTGCCGATGCCAATCCTACGATTACTCCAAGTATATCTATGATTTTTGGGTATAACATCAACTAATTCATGCTCCTGGATGATGGTCTCCAGACGGCCTCTGAAGGGATCTGGAGCGAAAGTTCCTCCCCTTTTTTCATTGGCATGTAAAATCAGGTTGAAGTCACCTGCGACTATAATATTTGTATTTCATTCCCCATCAATGCTTGTCTTCAAATTATCCCAGCAGATTTCCTTTTCTCTGTAATGGTTGGGAACATAAACATTATATATAATTACTGTTTGATTGCCTGTTTTTCTGTCAAGAGTGGTTCTGATCCAATTCTGGTGGAGATTTGTTGAGGTGCAGTTCCATTTACTGTTGTCCCAAATGGTGACAATTCCTCCGGAGGCTCCTCTAGATTCACTAATGCATCCTAAGTACTGTTTCTGCTGATCTATAATTTTTCTCATTTCTTGCTGATCTTGTTTTGTCTCCTGTATCAGCATGATTTCTGGCTTTGCATTATGAATTAGATCTCCGAGGGCAGCTATTTTAGAGGGGTGCCCTAAACCCCTACAGTTCCAAGAAAGGATTTTCATCATGATGCATTGGGCATGCGGAGAGGTGCTCGCCTCTCTTGGTCTTTGCCGCTTGTCTCTTTCTCTTGGTGTCCAAGGATGAAGGACTCTATTGGAGCTTGTGTGCCCATGGCTATGTCCTTTTGGGCATTCTCATCCGTGTGTTGCTTAGCTGATTTTCTGCCAGGTCTCGGTTTTTTGTATGTATCGCTGGTTGCTCCATGTTCTTTTTAAGAGCTTCTGGTGATCCTCGATGAAGGGGGTTCGAGGGGGGTCTGAGAAGAGATGGTCTGGGGTAGATGGAAGTCTGGGGGCTCTGAGGAGGGATTTTCAGGGGCAGAATCGACAATGGAGAGGATAAGGAAGGGGTTGGAGGAGGAAGGGAGGGGCGGTTCAGGAGGGAGGGGGGTAGATGGGGAGGGAGAGGAAGAGGAAGGTCGCAGATTAGAGGGTCTAGGGTTATCAGAATCCATGGAAGGCTTGGGGGGAGGAGCTGATTTCTTCTTTTTGACTGTTTCCAGTGACCATCTTGCTCATCATTCTCTGCATTAACAAGTTTAGTACATCTATTAGCAAAGTGTCCGTATTCGTGACATACCTTACATTTAAATGGTATCTGCTCATAATCCAGTTGCTAGATATGGCTCCAGTCGTCCACTTTCAACTTTATTGCTTCAGGCAGTCCTCTACCTAGATCCACTTTGACACAGATCCTTGTGCAAGCTTGCATGTTGTTCTTGGGCTCGCTACGGTCAATATATTTGCCAACAGCATTCCCTATGGCCCGAATAGACTCATCTCCCCAGCAGTGGAGAGGGAGGTGAGGGTGACGGACCCAGACTGGAACGGCACTAGGGATATCAAGCTCCAGATCAAAATGTGGGGTCCATTTATTGAGATAGAGACCCCTGGAATCCATGAAGTATGGCTCGTTCCTGAAGATCAAATCCTTGTCCTCTTTGGATTCGAAATGGAAAGTGTAATACCCTTTTCTGAAGAACCTAATCGATATTTTCCCTTGGATCTTGTCTGACCAGTTTCGTTCGACCCATCTTTGAATTGTTCTTGGCGATGGCCAAAGGCCTGTAAATTGCCCTATGAGTCCTTTCTCAACAAGGGATAGCGCTGCCATGCGAGGCAGGGTTGGAGGCACCTGAACTTCCTGAAGAACATCTAGATCCTTGACAAATTTCGAGATTGCAGGTCTGGGGCGTTGAGGAGGGAGAGGTTTCACCAGATCTGAGAAGGCTTTTTGAGGATCGGGGTCCTCCCGAGGCGATTCCGGGAGGGCCATGGCTGGGGCGAAGGACCAGGCCGCTGCGCTGCTGGATGAAGTCGATCTCCAGGGGCGCGATCAGGCTGGGCGCACGCAGCTCTCACTATCTAAATATTATTATTATTATTATTTTTTATTTTTTTGCAATATTATTATATTAACATCAAATTATTAAAATATTGTTATTAATAGTAATATTATTGTAGTAATATTATTATATTAACTCCAAGCTAATATTATTATATTCATTTCAAATTAATATTATTAATAATATTAGTCTAGGGTAAATTTTCCTAATATATGAGTAAAATGAATAATATTACAATTGTTAATTACTAATAATATAGGTATAGGGGGAATATAATTAAGATTATTAACTCCTAAAGAGACTAATGTTATTAAAAGAGCGATATTATTATTACTAAACCAATTTTATCAAAAGAAAACAACGTCCAACTAAACAAATCGAGAGGGGTCAGGTGAAGAAGAGGCTAAGGTAAAAGGGCTGGGATCCAACACCTACTAATCTTCCAACAATCATCCCATTGAGATCCATTTAGTGTATTTTTTATATTTTTTGGGTACTTGAGTGCTATCATTTGAGACTTAAATGAATATCACGATAAAAATTATTGGTAAAAATTAATGGTCATCGTAGCTACATCCAGCCCTCGTCGTCACTCTAGACGATTGTTAGGACTTCCTCCACTCTTTGTGGAAAATTTGCTGAGTTCCACTGAACTGAATTCCCCATCTTCGGGGGATCAGTCTCCTAGATCTCACATGGGATCTGTTTGGACAACCAACAATTCAAGTTTGCCAGAGGATTTCTTTACCGAAGGATTTCTCCCTCCCTTTAACCCTCCACTCATAAATCCGTTGGAACCTGTCTTGGCTCCGGTGGTACCTATACTTTCTGCTTCAGTAGTTGGAACATTTCCATCTATCCCGTCGATGACTAATGAGTTGTGGAACTTTAAGGACACTTTTGGTTCTCCATCACTCCCCCAGTGGACAGTCACCACAACAACGGTAATGACGAATCTCGCTATCCCGTTTGTCCCAGGTACAACCACTCACATGAAACCCTCTACGAGTGGAACTTAGCCGATGCTCAGTTCCACCCCTATGATGTCAAACTGCATACCTTTGACAAGTTCCACATACAGTGCTCCCTATAACACTTAATGAGGCACTATGGGCACGGTTCCCGTTTACCAACAATATGGTTGGCCGCCAATGTACAGTTCAAACCCCCAGCTTCATATACCTGGGGGGGTTCCCAATATGCACTGCCGGTAAGGAACATAACAGTTCCCCATCCATTCTTAGGTATGCATGGTCAGTCGCTAATTGACATGAGCATTCCCTTTGTTAATCAAGGATAAATGGTTAGTTCTGTGTTGGGCGGGAATCCTCAAGGGGTTCCCAACCAATCCATGGGGGCACCCTACTCACATATTCAAATGGGTCAAGGGGGCACTACTTATCCTGGGGGCAATTCTATACCCCAATATCAAAATCCTCATGGAAATCCACTCTACAACACCATACCTCAAAGCAACCACTACACCGTGCAACCCATGTATAATATTAGGAACCAAACGATGGGAGGAGCGCAAAGCTCCTCAAGTCATCCGTCGTCACCATGGTTCGAGCTGGGGGCACCTAACTCTTTGCCTTTCTTGGAAACATTGGATATACATGACTTATACAAACTGATGAACGACCCCATCTATCACAACTTACAATGGCCACCGATCCCGCATAAGATACCAACGGACATCCCAAAGTTCGATGGAAAGCAAGGGGAGGATCTGGGCACCCATATCACCACCTACCATCTTTGGAGTGTTTCTAACTCCATGGTGGATGATAGTGTTCGATTACGTATTTTTCCTCGCACCCTCATTGGCAGTGCAACTGAATGGTATATTGAGTTACCACGCGTGTCAGTAAACACCTTCGATGCTTTAGTGATGGAATTCCTAAAGCACTTCCAGCTACCCATCCGCTATGAGACTGGGATAGAGCTCCTCACTTCATTTCATCAGGATACCGCCACCCACATCTCCGATCATATACATGAATGGAGACGTAAGCGGAGGTTAGTCAAAGCTCCCCTCCCAGACTTTCTCTTAACGGACTGGTTCTGTAGGGCCTTACTCCTACAAATCGCTAGAGATGTCGCTCTAGGCGGTGCGGTCACAGAAGACCAATCCATACGTCGTGCCCAACACTTAGATCTGATAAATTCACAGTCTGGCACTCTTTACGACATAATCCCCAATGCCCTTGGCAACCCCAACGAGTCCACTACTACCAAATCGACTGCTCTTCCTACCACTGAGATAAACTTTGTGCAGTCTACACAAAATATCGGTGGTAAGAAAAAGAAGAATACGAAAAAGACCGCTCCTTCTGAGGAGTAGTCAACAAAGCAACCAAACCCAAAACAGAAAGCCTCTATGCCTACTAACGATGGAAAGGATAAACCCACCACATTTCCCTGCAAAATCTATGCTGAAAACCATATGACCTATCACTGTTCGCATCTTCAGGAATGCACAGAATACATTGCTAGAAAGGATATTGGCTTGACCCCCAGTATCCTAAAAAATCCTTTCCTTGCTCAACAACAACAAAACCTTATTACAAACCAAATGCCACCCTCGCAAGGGGGCAATGATGGTTCGCAACATCCTTCAGCTGGTGAAGGATCTTCTACCATTTTCACATTTTAAATGGTAGAACTCGCCACAAGAGCCAAATCTTATGGAGCTGCTGTCGCTCATGCAGTGGAACCTTCCTCAAGTCCAAACCCACTGCCGCACAACAATTTGCATATCGAAAGGCTGGTTGCGGACCTTGTAATTCCATCCCCAAAAGGGGCACTTCGACGCACAACGAATAATACATCTGCATGTGCCACCCAAAACTACAACTTTGTAGAAGATTTGGCGCAAGCATTGTCGGCTATGTTGGCGCTCAAAGTATTACAAACATGCCCAACGCAACAGAAAGCTTTGCTTTCGGCTATTGGTGGTATCGACCCAGAGGATTCTATGCTTGCTATTTTTGACACGGACAAGTGTAAACCTCCCCTTTATCACTAGCTTGCATTCCAAGTGCATATAACTTCGAAAGGTAAAGGTATACATAGAACTGTCATCAATGAAGGTGCTTCTACCTGCGTCATGTCAGCTTCATGTTGGCTCGCCCTGGATTCTCCAACCCTAACCCTGCCGTCGAACTCCCTGAAAGCTTTCGACGGCCACACTTTCATCCCAAAAGGATACCTTGCTAGCTACCCCATCACTTTGTATGGGAAAAAGGTAATGGCGGACATAGAATTCGTAGACAAAAAATTCGACTATAATCTCTTGCTGGGTCGCAGTTGGACATATGCCATGATGGCCATAGTATCTACTATCTTTCGCATCATCCATGTTGACATCTAATCATCAGGATTGGGTGAATAACTGAAATTGATGTAAATAAATAATGGAGAATATGAATAGTCACCAGGAGATGAAATGAATAGTCTCTCCCTCATGTATATAATAAACACGAATCTAAATGAAATCAATAAATTGTTCTGAGGAGTTACTGCCTGGTCTGACATGGTATCAGAGCCAAGTTCCTAAAATTAGTTGTAACTCCTTGTATTAGTTTTTTTACCGTATTTTCTCTCCGGGCTCTCTGCCATAATCATTTTCTGCACCCTCTTCTCTGACCTTTTTTTATTCATATTCACCTATAATACACTGCGCTGCTCTACTATAATCTTCCTTGCTCTAATACCTTCTGAAATATCCCAACATCTGGAAATACCTTCTAGACGTTGCTAGAGGCGTTGGACACAAACAAAAGAATCCCTTCAATTTTGTTCCTTCAGAAAATGATGGAATGATTTTCCTAATCTTTGTCTGGATTGTTTGGAGTGGACCTACAAACAGTCGTTGAATCTTGGGCGTTGAGAGATGGAATGTGCATTAAAAGAATGTGAGCTTGGTCGAAACTTGAACGTGTTGCATTGAACAGTGAGGCTGCAGTGTGCATTTTGCATCGACTGCGTTCAAATATTGATGGCGTTTGGTAAGTGATTTAAATATTCAGAATCCATTAAGAAGCTCATGCACTAAAGAAGATTAATAGTCGATTGAATGACATGTATGCTACAGTAACCGTGTTTGTGTTGGTGAATTGACTATTCATTAGCCATTATTGTGAAATCTGAGTTCAAATTGTCAACTTGTGGAATGTTGGCTTTGCACCGCCCTTATGTATTGCGTTCCCATTCTGGCTCATGAGTTTTAAACTCCTCTTCATTGGCTACCATACACTGTTGGAACTTCCCATACATAGAACATTGCCCCCCATTTCGTTTTCCAATTCAATCCTGTTGACTGACTCCGTATTACAGTGGTGGTGGTGGTATTTGATACCACCGGTTCAACGACATTGCTGTGTTCAACTCCAACTATTCACCAGTATGAAATTACCATTGGGGGATATGCTGCCATAAATCCTAGACCAATCATTTAATGTGTAATACGATGGGGTAGCTGTCAGTACAAATTAACCTCATCAAAATCACTCAAAAAGTTCATGGCGTGGGCTTTTAAACATGAAAAAAAAATGATTTACTAATGTTTCTGGTGGTAGCATCGTAGTAGGTCCTGGTATGAAAAGTCTTATGGAGAATTGGTTTCATATACACTGGGTGGTGCATTCCATAAGTTTATATATGATATTCCTTTTCTTATATGTGCATTAACTCGATGACCATGCTTGGTGCCTTTTTAGTGTTGGATTCATAATTTCTACGTTGACTTCTTCTTATGAAGTGTGGAGTTCTCCTTATGATGTGCATATATATGGCATGCCATGGTATAAATTGTGGAATATGAAGTTTGTTGGTTATGTTATAAGGAATACAGTATATATTGCATGATATATGAATATTGAGAGCTTGCAGATGATTCCATTTTGTAAAGACATAGCAAATTACTATTAGAGTTTTGCTATGAATATTGTAATTATTTTTGGGCTCAGTTCAAATTTTATGATGGAGAAGTTTGTTGAAAAAGAGAAGGGTTTTCAGTCTTCCGAAAAAGTTGTGTGTCTTGAACATAAAGAGAATAATCTTGCTCAAGATTCTTCTAGAGGAAGAGGTGGTCGAAAGGGAAGAGGAAGAAATTTCAAAGGCAGGGGGGGAGACACTCTCAAGGAGAAAAGGCAGATTTTCACTGCATACGCTGCAAAAGAAATGGATCACATGGTGCCTCTACATGAAAAATACCTTGGGACAAAATTGAGCAACAAAGAAGTCAACCCATAGGTAAAACTAATGACAAAGACAATGTTAAAGCACCTGAATATGCTCATTACGTGGTGGCACAATGTAATATTGGAGTAAATGAAGATTTATTTAATGCTTCACTTGCTTCTTGGAAAAATGATTGGTTGCTTGATTCAGGAGCAGCTTGCCACATGACTCATAGAAAAGATTTTTTTGAAGAATTTACTGACAATGTTGATAGAGCAGTATACTTTGCAGACCAATAAAAAATCAAGCCATCAGGGCTTAGCACAATCAGGCTTAAATTGCCTGGTCTTCCAGACTTTCTTCTGCGTCATGTTCTATATGTCCCACAATTGAAGAGAAACTTGCTATCCTTGGTCCACATCCACTAGCAAGGTCACTCCATTCATATGTTTGATGGCAAGATTGAGGCGAGAAGAGCATCTGACCACTCACTTGTCATGAGGGGAATAGAAGAAGAAAGGCTTCTCACGCTGCAAGGTACCTCCACTCGTGCACAACATTTCTCATACAATTCTCATTATGAAGAAGGTACACATCCATCAAGTTTATTATGGCATGTTAGATTTGGACATTTGAACTATGACAGCCTTCGTTTGTTGAAGAAAAATGGTGTTGCTGGTTTGCTTACAATTCCTAGGAAATTTAAGCAATGTGATGCTTGCATTCTAGGAAAGCATAGCAAACAGTATTTTCATGATTCACATTCAAGAGCACATAGAAAACTTGAACTCATTCATTCAGATTTATGTGGTCCAATGTCTGTTCCTTTTGCAAATGGAAATAAATATATGATGACATCTATTTATGACTACACCAGAATGTGTTGGGGTTTATTTATTGAAGAACAAATATGATGCTTTTCAAACATTCAAGAACTTTCATAAATGGATAGAAAATGATGCACAATCTCATATTGGTTCTATTCTCACTGATAATGGAAAATAATACACATCAAATGAATTTGAAAACTATCTTTGCCAACATGGGATCAAACATCAAATGACTGTACCTTATAATCCCCAACATAATGGTGTAGCTAAAAGAATGAATAGGACAATCTTAAATATGGTACGCTCCATGCTCTTCTTCAAAAATATAAAAATAATATTTTGGGCTGATGCTGTTCTATGTATTACATATATAAAGAATAGATGTCCATCTAATGCTATCAGAAACAAAACTCCTTATGAAATGTGGTATGGGAACATTCCTTCGGTAAAGCATCTCAGGGTCTTTGGTTCCACCTATTATGCCTTGATACCAAAGGTACATAGAAATAAACATGGTGCAAGAAGTCATAAGTGTATCTTCCTGGGGTATTCAAACACCTCCAAAGCATACCGTCTCTATGATGAAGTCAATAAAAAGTTTGTTGTATCTAGAGATGTAATTTTTCTTGAATCATCCAAAACTGACAATGTTGTCGAGCGGCAACTTGATTGCTTAGATAGATTCACAAATGCAAAATCATTTCAATAATTTGATAATCAGATTCCATATCTTGATGGGGGGATTCCTATACTAGATCAACATGTGGAATCTTCTTCTGAAGAACTCTCTCCCCTGCATGAAACTCCAACAACGAATGATGCTTTAAGTGATGTGATTGATACAATTGGGAGACTCAATCTTGATTCAGTCCCAACTGAATCAACGGAGCAGCCTGTACCATCTGAGAAAGGTCCCCACAAAGTGGCTGACAGAGACACTTGAAAGTGTTCATACTGATGAGGTTGGAAAGACAGTAACTAGAAATTCAAATTGGAAAAATGGAGGTGATATAGATGACTCTAATTCACCTATTGATATGGATGTTTCTTATGATTGTGAATTGAACTTGTCTACAGATTTTGAACCAACTTCCTTCAAAGTAGCTGCTTCTCATGATGAATGGAAAGAAATGATGCAAAAGGAGTATGATGCCCTCATAAAGAATGACACTTGGAAGCTGGTTGATCCTCCATTAGGAACCAAACCAATTGGCTGCAAGCGAGTCTACAAGAACAAGTATAAAGATGATGGCTCACTTGACAAGCACAAATCTAGGCTTGTGGCAAAAGATTTTGCACAGAAGGAAGGGGTCGATTATGAGGAGACTTTTGCCCCCACAGCAAAATGGGCTACCATCTGGACACTCTTTGCCCTAGTAGCTCAAAATGGTTGGAAAGTCCATCAAATGGATGTAAAAATTACTTTCCTAAATGGAGATCTAAAAGAGAATGTTTTTATGTCCCAGCCTGAAGGATTTTCTGTGAAAGGACATGAACATAAAGTATGCAAACTTGTGAAGTCCTTGTATGGCCTCAAACAAGCACCACGAGCCTGGTATGAAAAAATAACTGATCATCTTCTGAAACTCAATTTCAAACATTATGATCTTGGTGATGCAACTTTATTTGTCAAGAAAGTTGGAAAAATAGTTGTATATCTTATGATATATGTAGATGATCTTTTGATGACAGGGAATAATGAAAGCTAGATTGCATCCATAAAGAAGGAATTGGGGAAAAGTTTTGAAATGACTAATTTGGGCTATGTTCATTACTATCTTGGTATTGAAGTAACTCAACATTCGAAGTCCATATTTCTTTCTCAGAAGAAGTATATTGGAGATCTGTTGAACAGGTTTGGCATGACAAAATGTAATCCTCTTATTACTCCAATGGAACAAAACTTGAACCTCACATCTATTGAAGGAAAAGAATTTGAGGATGCAACAAAGTATAGACAACTTGTAAGGAAAGTCTCAACTACCTAACT